>WNGS01075065.1:0-10128 GCA_020271785.1 Procambarus virginalis | reverse complement strand
CTGATCGGCGGCCACCCTCAAGGCCGCCGATCAAGGCGGCCACCCTCAAGGCCACACTAATATTTCTCCTCCAACAATATTGGTTGTGGTGTTATTATGCTATATACACACATTATATATAAGTATCTACCTGTTTTATTCACCATACTTGTACAAATAAGCTGGTATGGTGCCCAAAGACCCTTTGTGGTCACAGGTAAACAACACGATAATTCCTGCAGACTATTCACTATTTTGCATTTATTCACTATACACAGACGTTATATATACGTATTTACATGTTTTGTTCACCATAACTGTACATCTAAGCTTGTATGGTGAGTAAACGCACAAAGACGTAGCTACTCCACAGTCAGCTGATCGGCGGCCACCCTCAAGGCCGCCGATCAAGGCGGCCACCCTCAAGGCCACACTAATATTTCTCCTCCAACAATATTGGTTGTGGTGTTATTATGCTATATACACACATTATATATAAGTATCTACCTGTTTTATTCACCATACTTGTACAAATAAGCTGGTATGGTGCCCAAAGACCCTTTGTGGTCACAGGTAAACAACACGATAATTCCTGCAGACGACGCTCCTCTCACCAAAATGGCGGCTCCCAACCTACTCCTCTCGCTGTTATCTCACACTATACACACGTTATATGTAAGTATCTACATTTTTTGTTCACCATAGCGAACCACTAAGCTGGTATGGTGAGTGCAGTCAATAAATGGTGGCCACACACAGTCAGAAGACAACGCCACAATCCTCCCTCCACAGCCGTACTCCTCCCTCCATCGAGCACAGCGCTAAATATCTCCACAATCAAGCTGTTATCAGAATCCTGGTCAGTTTTATCAAATTCAGGGGGCTTCAGTAATACTATCACTGCTAAATAATAGCAGTATCACTTATATTTTGGCATTTGTAGGCGATGCTGTGGTCACAAGCTGAACAGCGGTGCTGTGAGCTCGTGCTGCGTGCGCCAGCCTTGGTGGCTGGTGCAATACTGACGTTCTCACTCTCAAGAATGTTGGGCTGGATTTTTTTTCTAGGTGGGATCTGGCAACTATCAGTCGTGGCTGTACTATAGCTGCCCCTATCCCAGGCGGGGTGTTTAAATTATAGCGCTAGACACGAAATCATATAAATGATGTGCGCGATTTCGGTTTTGTCATTGATATCATTTATATATGATATGCGCGGTTTAAGGGTTAATCGTCGGCGTGGCACTAAATTGGAACGCAATTACACAATGAACTTTATTTAATTTTAGTTATACAGTATAAAATATATCCTACCTGAATGTTACTTGAAAAATTACCCGACCCGACTTAACTTTGGAAATAACGGAGTTCCGGAAATAACGACCAGGGTACAGCCCCATATAGGCCGTTAATTGAGTGGATACTGCATTCCATTCCAGCTTTGGTCTAACAAAAGTTGTGAACAATTTCTTTAGTATCTTGCCATCCATGTATTTAAACGCTATTTTTAGTTAGAAAGTGTAGCATAGGCTCCTCACACAATGTTCTTTATGTGGTCCTCAGGTAATAGTTTACTATCTAGAACCACTCTTAGCTCTCTTTCTTTATCCAAATTCTTTATCGATTTCTCACATTTCATAGAGGTGTCTAGATATGAAGTGAAAAAAATGTTAAAGGAGCTAAGTAAGAACAAAGCATTTGGCCCAGATGGAGTTTCACCATGGGTCCTGAGAGAATGTGCACCTGAGCTCAGCATTCCACTTCAACAGATTTTTCAGGCATTCCCGTGAACAGGAGTCCTAGCAGATGTGTGGAAAAAAGCTAACACAGAAGAAATGTTTCCACTACATGGTTGATATTCACTATGCTACCTATTTCAGACTCCCAGTTGATATTAGAGGCAGCAGGGAGGATCCCATCAAATATAGACCTGTATCATTGACAAGTGTAATAGTCAAAATATTAGAAAAAATTATTAAAACTAAATGGGTAGAACCCTTGGAGAAAAACTATATAATAACAGACAGACAGTATGGTTTTGGATCTGGAAAATCTTGTGTAACAAATTTACTCAGTTTCTAGGATCTAGCCACAGAGATTTTATTAGAAAGATATGGTTGGGTATTTTTATTTTGGCTCTCCTAATTGTTTTGGACAACATTGATGAGTATCGCCTTGAAACTTCTTTGGAGATGATCCCTAACCTATACTGGTACTTCTTCTTGTGGTCATGTTTTTTATTAACAGATTTAGGTATACACCCTTAGTAAGCCATGACTGTTTAACCCTTAAACTGCGCATGGCGTATATATACGCCCTGAGTAACATGTCCGACGGTGCGCATGGCGTATATATACGCCATAGGGTGCCATTCCCGATTCAAATGGCCCGCGGCTACACGGGGTTCACAGTAGCTTCCTCAGGGCTCTTGTAAACAGACGCAATTTAAAAAAAAAATCGTGGGCAATATTCTCAGGTGTGAGAGGCACAGTACTGTTGGAGCAACCAAGGCTGGCGCACGCAGCATGAGCGATCAGCATTGCTGTTCAGCTTGTGACCACAGCATCACCGAAAAATGTCAAAATAAATATATAACTGTTATTATTTAGTGATGACAATATTACAGATGACCCGTAACTGAGATATAAATAACCAGGGTTGTGATAATAGCAGGATTGTTGTAATAATTAGCGCTGTGGGAGGAGTGATGCTGAGAGACTGAGGAAGACAGCATCGTTTACTGACTGTGTGGCCACCTGTTATTGTTTACATTCACCATACCAGCTCAGTGGTTCTCTATGGTGAACACAAATGTAGATACTTATATATAATGTGTGTATTAGTGTAATAACAGCAAAAGGATTATGCTGGGAGGAGCCATTTGGGTGACGGAGGTGACGTCGTCTGCACGATTTGTCAAGCTGTTTAGAGGGTGGCCACTATGCTCTTTGGGCGCACTACAAGCTTAGGTGTACAGTTACAGTGCATAAAACATGTAGATATTTATATATAATATGTGTATATAGGGTAATAACACTGAAAACAGTATTGTTGGGGGAGAAAGTTTAGTGCGTGTGACCTTGAATGAGTGAGGGAGCCGCCAGCCGCCAGCTGTGTATACCGACGACTCTTTGTGCCTGAACTAACTATATCAGCTTAGCTGTACAGTTGTGGTGAACAAAATATATACATACTTATATATAACGTCTGTATATAGTGTAATAACACCACAAATGGTATTGTTGGGGGAGAAAGTTTAGTGCGTGTGTTGAGGGAGTGGCAGCGAGTGGCTGGCTGGTGTGTGGCGGTAACTCTTCGTTGCTCTTCGACTCTCAATACCAACTTAGTGGTTCGTAATGGTGACCAAAATATGCAAATACTTATATATAACCTGTGTATAGAGTGTAATAGCAGCAAACAGTATTGTTGGGGGAGAAAGTTTAGTGTGTGTGTGACCTTGAATGAGTGAGGGAGCCGCCAGCCGCCAGCTGTGTATAGCGACGACTCTTAGTGCCTGAAATAACTATATCAGCTTAGCTGTACAGTTGTGGTGAACAAAATATATACATACTTATATATAACGTCTGTATATAGTGTAATAACACCACAAATGGTACTGTTGGGGGAGAAAGTTTAGTGCGTGTGTTGAGGGAGTGGCAGCGAGTGGCTGGCTGGTGTGTGGCGGTAACTCTTCGTTGCTTTTCGACTCTCAATACCAACTTAGTGGTTCGTTATGGTGACCAAAATATGCAGATACTTATATATAACCTGTGTATAGAGTGTAATAGCAGCAAAACTGTTTGTTTATTGTTTTATGAACATAATAATTGAATCACTAATATGCACACCATACTTTGAGTATAGCGATTATTCACCACTTTTATTATATAAATATATTACAATACACACTATTGAATAATATTACTGCAAAAAAACTAAGAAAAAATCAATCGGAGACATTGAAACAATTAGGTAATAATATCTTTGTGGCAACTCCCATCTGTCAGCGCGGGTGACGCTGACGGCCCTGGCGACCGCTCTGTCAACGCCCACTTTTTGCCAGACTTCCTCGGTCAATTGCGCCAAAATATGTGACCTACGATTTTTTTGCTATTTTTCCCGTGCTCAGGGGACACAAATTAACGTGTTTAGAAGACGAAAAAATTTTTTGGAATTTTTTTTTTCTTGCGCACAGGGGTGTAAAAGTCCCCAGGAACCCTGAGCAGTGTAAGGGTTAACCTTTTAGTTGTGACTTGTTTAGTTAGCATTGGACAGTAGGTATTATAGATGCTACCACAAACAATATGGTGGAAGTGCTGATAATCAAAATAGGGATCCTAAATGTAGTTATTATTCTTGTATATAAGTCACCAGAGGTAAATCATCAGCAGTTTAAAGACAAACTAATGAAAATAGAACACTGCTTAGAAAATCTCACAAATCCAGCCCCAAACATCATCCTGCTTGAGGACTTCAACCTACAGCACCTGAAATGGAAGACCCTAGCTAATACAGTTTTATCAGAGAAAAATTCCTGGAATTAGCCTAAATGAACAGTCACATGCAAATGACCTGATACGAATGTGCAACAGGTTTGCCTTAAATCAGCAAATAGTTGAACCAACTAGGAAGGAGAACATGCTGGGCATCATTTTCACTAATAATGATGAATTGATCAGGAACATAATGATTACAAATACCTGTTACTCAGATCACAACTTAATTGAAGTTTTGACAAGCATAGGGAATAGACCTTCAAAACCAGTCTCAATTCCCAGTGGAGGAGATTTCAGCAAATTCAACTTCAATAATAAACAAATAAACTGGGAGCAAATGAACCAAGACTTCACAGAAATAAGTTGGGAAGAACAGCTAGAAAATGTAAACCTGAACCAGTGCCTGAAAAAAATAAGTTCAGTAGCACTAGAAATATGCTCAAACTGCATATCCCTAAGAAACAAACAGGAAGAGTTGCAGATTGGAACGGGAACGTCGTTCCCTCTATAGGCGAAGAAAACAAATCGCAAAACAACTTGAGAGTCGCACCCTCTCTCATGAACTGCGAAGAAGGCTAGGTAGAGAAATAGAAACAATTGAACTAAAGCTACAAGAATCATACAAAACCCAGGAGAGGCAAAGAGAGCAAAAGGCCATCAGTGAAATAGAGGGAAATACAAAATATTTTTTCTCCTATGCAATATTTCTCTTTTCCTTCTTCCTATGCAAAATCAAGATAAAAAACCACATCTAGTATCGGGCCCCTGTGAAAGAGATATGGAACTTTCACAGATGACAACAAAGAAATGAGCAAAATACTGAGGAAGCAGTATGCAAGCCACTAAGCACACTAAAGACTGATAACTGTTATGATCTCAGCCTGCAGGAGAAACGAGTCTCCCCTTGAGAGTCATTCTACCAGATTTGACCTAAGAGGTTAAAGAGATGTAGACCTAGATATTTATATAGTAGACATTCGATTGAATTTGACAAACGGTTTGCATGTATGGCAGTGAATAAGGATATAAATAAATGACTGGTCATGAGATGTGGAGAATTTGCTGGGGGTGTGAGGCTCGCTTATAAGGACGTTGACCTCACTTGAGCACCAGAAATTGTGAGGGGAAGTTGAGCTCCATTGGGTTCCGGTTAGAGAAGAACCCCCTAGTTGATATACCTTCAAAAGGAAGTGTGCAGACATTTCAGCTGTGGAATTAATCTGGAAACGTGTGGTCACGAGTCCTGGAAGGTAGGAAGAGTTGTGAAGCCGTGCAGAAACATTTTCGTGGGCAGCTGTGTGCGCGCCCTGGTCAGGCATCATCAAGTGAGCGCCCTCGCAAGAGACATTTTTGTGGTAGGCACAGTTTTAATCAGTTAACAGTGATTGCCTGTAGTTGGTCATGTGCCCAGCGGCCGTAGCCAGTATTTATTGATATGTTAGGCAAATTTTATTGAAGCAGAAAGTTCAAAACGGAGAGTAAAGACGGAGGAACGTCCTGGAGGGCGGAGCGATGTCCGTCCCCTCCAAGCACTCATGGGTGACAGAGAGCTTAGCTCCTGGCAGCATAGCTGCCTCATGGCGGTAGGTGGAGGAACCGCCCAGCAGGCGAGGCGGAGGATGGATTCGCCCGAACGGGGAAGTCCATACTTACGGTGTTCGGGAAGCAGGGAGATGTTGGGTGAAACATTTATTGTGTGTAGTTCATTAAAGTTATTTGTTTGTAGAGGAACATTGTTATTGGCGTATCAATGGGTTACAGGTTTGTTCTGAGGAAGGAGTTGATGGGAGCACTCTAAGGCCAGAGAAGAAGTTAATGAGTGGAACTCCAAGACTGTAGGAGTACATGTAGTGCTCTGTGGAAGAGCAAACCCCATAGTGAGGAATTGGACCTCAAATTGTGTGAAGAGGAGCAGTGAAGTGAAGTCTCACATGCTTCTGTGGAATCAGTGGTGGAGTATCACTGGAGTCCAAGGAAAACTTCATGGTGCAGCAGCCTGGAAGAGCTGTAGAGGATCCTAGTAGATGAACCTGGAAGAACCTGATGATGTCAGGGTAGTGAACTTCAGATGTTGGAAGGAAGTTCTTATTGACTACTTGTAGGGAGTTGGAAGAGTGCTCGAGTACCATTAGCATGCAAGACGCAGTGAAAGGTGGGTGACTGATTATCATTTTTATGCCAAGGAATACTTATACTGAAGTTTAAAGAGTTACAACTGTAGGCTGGAGTACCTGCAGAGATAAATATTTTCTAGGGCTGATAGTGCCATATGTATATATATGTTCTAGGGCTGATAGTGCCATATTTACACTTTATTTCATATCTTTTTCCTGCACTTTCCTTCTTTGCAATAATCGTTCCATTCCTAGTGTAGCACTGCTTGATAAGACTAGGGTTCAGGCTGCGTCAAATTCGCAAACAGAACCCTAGTCTTATCAAGCAGTGCTACACTAGGAATGGAACGATTATTGCAAAGAAGGAAAGTGCAGGAAAAAGATATGAAATAAAGTGTGACCAACAACTACTGGCCTTCTTTAGAGATTGTGGTATATCCGAAAACCTGAACCCGACCAATACCAGTACTTAAAATAACTTTCAGTGCCTGAGCCTAACCTAACTTAATCTAACTTTGTCCAAGGTGCTGTCTCTGCCTTACCATTTACTTAATGTTCTCTCATTCATATAATTTCCTAAATAATCCGTCAAGTCTCCATGCACTTATGTATGCATCTACCTCAGTATCATTGTAAAATTTTACTCTTAAATCTAATCATACCCTATTCTTTTTAAATTTTAAAGTTAATAGTAATGATTTATCTCATTTATTGAAATTAATTATTGATCTCATTTTATTCTCTTAATTTAGTTCATACTAATTATAGGTTAAAAACTAAGCTAAATAGAATTTATTATCTTAACCCTTTAACTGCGTTGCCTCCAAATATGACACCCCCGTGGTGCGCAGGAAATAAATTCTCTGGAAAAAATTCTTTTTTCTTTTTAAAGTGTCAAAAACCCTTCCCTCAGTATGAGTATGTAAAAAAAAAATCGTAATTGTACTTACTTTGGCTGCTATGGGGTCCGTAAGTTGGGGCGTGACGTCATGATTCCCCGTGCGCCCGTGCTGTAAGCTCCCGGGGCGGGTGGGGCGGTCGGGGCGGGGCGCGCGAGTTGCCGCAAATATATTTTCGTTCATTTTTTTCGCACAGTTCCAAATACATTTTATTTGTTTTTATGTACTAATCCTATGTATAGTGAACACGTACACTATATTATGGCAGTAAAACAACCGTACTGTCCGAAGACACTGTGTTACGTGCATGACACTTGTGTACACATATGCTGCACATATTTACTATGTATCATGCTAATTTATGTATACATATAATCTATTTACACACTACACACTGTCACACACTATATACATTCACCATCAACACACTCAGAACACCTCGAGTGAGAGCAGCCACACCCAGCCAGTCTCCCTCGCTCCAACATCTTACTCGCCAACATTGCTCCTCCCACCATACTGTTATAGTTCTTATTACACATGTTCTATATACCTATCTACATGTTTTATTTACCAGAACTATGCAAGTAAGCCAGTATTGTGTCCAAACAGTACAGTAGCCACCATACACTGCATGAAAAATCAGACAGCAGACGACGCTACGATTACGTCACATCCCTCACCAAAATAGCTCCTCTCAACATTCTCCTGTTACTGTTCTTACACTATATACACACACTATATATACCCATGTACATATGTGTTGCCCATAGCGAACCACTAAGCTATTATGGTGAGCAAAACAAGAGTGGCAGCCACACACACACAATGAGGCTACCTCAATTCTCGCCCTCCCTCCCTCACCAAACTTTCCTCCTTCCACAATACTACGCACAACGCTAATTATAACCACAATCCTGCTATTATCACAATCCTGGTCACTAATTCCTGTAAATGAATAATTGACCACACGTTTATTTTGAAAAGGAACCTAAGAAATCATTTGAAAATTCCTAGATGGCCGAAATAATGCTGTGGTGCTGTGAACATCGTGAACAGCATTGAATCACTGATAATTGAACATTGTACCCAGTCATTATCACACTCAGGCTCTTCTATAACACTATCATGGCTAAATGATACAAGTTATATATATATTTTGACATTATTAGGCGATGCTGTGGTCACACGCTGAACAGCAGTGCTGTGCGCTCATGCTGCGAGCGCCAGCCTTGGTTGCTCACACACTACTGAGGCTCCCACACCCGGGAATGTGGACCACGATTTTTTTTAAAGATGGCGTCTGTTTACAAGAGCCCTGAGGAAGCTGATGTGAACCCCGTATAGCCGCGGGAGATTTGAATGGAACGTGAAAAATACAAATACCCGGAGGCGCGTTGCGCAAACCAGACGCGAGCCTGCAGGCGCGTTGCGCAGTTAAAGGGTTAAGATTATTTTACTTACAACTATCATTTGTCAAATTTTTTATATATTCATTTTGACAGTCTCTACTTTTCTTTTTATTCTCTCCACCAAACTTGTGTATCCTCCATGGCTATCTAGTGACCTTTATTCTACTTCTATTTGTTTAAATTCTCTTGTTTACTTGCATTTATTGTTGTGTTTTACTATAATAACTTGCATTCATTTACTTGCATTTATATACTATTAAATATATATTATATGCACTACTACAACTTACTTGCATTTATTGTTGTGTTCTGCTATAATTATTCTCTAATTTTAGTAGACTTAGCACTTTGTAAGCTTTTATTGTATTGTTATATTACTGTATTATTGTGTTTTGCTATAATTACTTTCTATTTACAGCAGATTTAGTATTTAACTGTTCCTGTAATTGCTTATCTTATATTATCGTTACAATATTTTATCTATATGCTTACTGATATTGATCCTGATCGAAATCTTCTGTCCCATATCCACACAAATCAGCACATTGATCATCATTATTGCAGGTATTACACAGCAAATCTTGCAAAAAACAAACTCCTAAATAGCACCTGCTTATCAGTCTTCAACCAAAATGTCAGGTCACTTGGTAAACATTTTGATGATATAAATGCTCTACTCAAAGCACTAGGTACTAAATTATCATTTATCATTTAACGGAAACTTGGCTAAGTAATGACTATACCCAACTCTACACTTTAGCTGGTTATAAAGCCATTCATAACTGCAGGCCTAACAAAAAAGGAGGTGGCACAGCAATATATTACAAACATACCTTCATTTGCAATGGTGTTATTAGTGATAGAGATGACTATTGTGAATATACTTTTGCCAAGTTCTCCAGTAAATCCCTTAAATCCTCCCTGACTATCGGTGCCATCTATAGATTTCCTAATACCAACATAGCTTCATTTTCAGACAATAAGGAATCTTATCATAAATAACAATCTCAATAAAAATCACATCATTCTGGGAGGTGATTTCAATGTTGACCTGGGTCTTCAAAACAACCCTCAAGTTGACTATTTCCGTAACAGCATGCACTCCTGTATGCTAATCCCCACAATCACCAAGCCCACCCGAGTCACTCAAACATCTGCCACCCCCTGGATCACCTATGGACTAATATAACAGCTCCCCTTACATCTGGGGTAATTATGACAGAACAACTGAC
>WNGS01075050.1:0-11790 GCA_020271785.1 Procambarus virginalis | reverse complement strand
CGAATAAAACTTGATAGCTGCTCCCTCAAGTCTGAGCTTATCACAGCTGCAGTCGCTGGTAATCCTCTGTTTATGTGAATGAAGTCTGACCAGGTTCAGGCAAAATCTCTTTTTTAAACTGCGTGTTGCTGCAAAATTCCACTGTAATTAAGCACTGTTTTGTGCGAGATGGTAAAATATAGCTAGGAGGACTGACATTGAAAAACCTATTCAATAACCACTGAAGCTCACCTTAATTCTTTCCTCAGTGACTGTGGGATAACTGCTGTATAGCCAGAATTCAAATTATAATCTCATTTAACTACCATTGTGTACTTTAGCTCTGCCTTTCCTTTCAAAAGGTAACTTTAACTAACTTTAGTTAAAAAAAATTGTCATCTTTACAATTGTCATCTTTCATTTTACTCCCATGTTCAGTAGTACACTGGCTTTGCCTGTGTCCTCTAGTATTAACTTCATTATCCAGTGTTCCTGAGTGTATCTCTATTTAAGCTACCTCATTTTGTCTTAGTGTAACTTTAGTATTAAACTATAGTGTACTTATAATAGTATAGTAAGCAAGCTTTTCATTTTATAGTTTTCATAATTGCTTTTTTACTTTTTTGGTCATCTATTGTTATTAATTATTCTAGTTCATTATTACATTCCTAGTTCTCATTAAGTTTTTTTTCTCTACTTAATTTACCATTGAGTTTATATTACTTAATTACCATTAAGTTTATATTACTTTAGAATTTTTATTCTACTTTCCTTTATTTTCTATTTTGTATTTTGGCACTCTTGCCTTGTTTCCCAGCAACCAGCCTTTTTATGCAGACAAGTATAGACCCAGAACTAAACCTCTTATCCACTATCTATGACAATCATCACTTTAATGACCAAAATTGCAGATATTTTACAGCACATGATGTAAACAATGTATTAACACATAATCACAATATCTCTGTAATCAACTTGAATGTTAGATCCCTAGGTAAACACTTCGATGATGTTAGTGCCTTGATTGAAACTATTGACAACAAATTCACTTTTATTATACTTACTGAAACGTGGTTGAAAGAGGATACTACTCAACTCTTTAACATGCCTAACTACTTGGCAATTCACAACTGTCGTCAAATTCAGAGAGGTGGTGGTACTGCTCTTTACTACCATCATGAACTAACATGCTTAAAAGTAATTAGAACTAGAGACTGCTGTGGGGAGTATATCTTCGCCAGTTTCAGAGTCAAGGGTACCGAGTCTATCCTGTCTGTAGGTGCAGTCTATAGAATTCCTAACACTGATGTGTCTGAATTCAATTCAAACCTTAGAATCTAATACTCGAGAACAGACTGAACAAAAACCATCTAATTATCGCAGGGGACTTTAATATTGACCTCTGCGAGCCTGAGCACCCTACTACTGTTAGCTTCCTCAACTGTATGAATTCCTGCTTCCTCATACCCTTAATCACTAGACCTACTAGAATCACTGATAGTACTGCCACGACTCTAGATCACATCTGGACCAACATAACCTCTCCGCTTACTTCAGGTATAATCACCGATAGCACTACAGACCATTACCCCACATTTCTCTTAACTAACATTAACAAACCACCTCTAGAGTCAAGGGAGATAAGTTTTAGGCTGCACAATGAATCTGCTATAGACAATTTTATAACTGCTGCTGATAATGTCAACTGGGAGTCAGAGTTAGGTAACATAGGGGACATCAACCTAGCAGTACAATCTTTTCTTCAAAAAACTCTAAGCCTTTATAACACCCACTGTCCTATGCTTACAAAACAAGTCACTACCAAAAGGCTTAACAATCCCTGGCTTACAAAGGGAATACTTAAATCCATTAATAAAAAACATGACCTTGAGAAGAAGTATAGGCTAGGAACCGTCTCCAAAGAATTCTCAAAAAATTACTCTTTACTGCTATCTAAGATAATTAGACGAGCCAAAGCTAAATACTACGAAGATAAATTTACCCAAATAAAGAGCAACATTAAAAAAACTTGGAGCACAATTTCACAAATCTTGGGATCAAAGAAGACTTTAAACAACCAACACTCCTGTCTAATAACGATGGTCAGCTTTCAGCCTCTGATTCTGCTATTGAGTTCAATAGGTTCTTCTCTTCCATTGGGTCATCCCTTGCAAATGATATTCCATCTTCCAGTACTGATGTTAAGGACTACCTTACAGGTAACTATCCACAGTCTCTGTACCTAAAGCCTACTAATTCCACTGACGTCAATGAGATAATCCTTTCCCTCAAAACCAAGTCTAGTGCCCTTGAGGAGATTCCGACATTAATTTACAAAAAAGCCTCCAGATCCTTAGCCCCTGCAATTGCATTGCTCTTCAACAAGTCACTTGAACTCCAAACCTTTCCAGATATTCTAAAAAAAGCGAGAGTAACCCCTGTCCACAAATGTGGTGATCTCACAGATGTTAACAACTACAGACCTATTTCAATCCTGCCTAACTTATCAAAAATTTTTGAAAAACTAATCTACAAGCAGCTCTACTCTTATCTAGCCAAGCACAATATACTTAGCTCTTGCCAATATGGCTTCAGACCTAAAAAAAGCACTAACGATGCACTTATTAGTATGATTAACTTAATTCATGCAGCTCTTGATAAAAATGAGTTCCCTGTTGGGTTATTTGTGGACCTGCGTAAGGCTTTTGACACTGTCAACCACCAAAACCTTCTTCTTAAATTACATCATTATGGAGTCAGAGGACTCTCCCTGCAATACCTCAAATCTTACCTTACTGACAGACTCCAGTATGTTTCTGTGAACAATTCAATTTCTCCTACCCTACCCATCAACATTGGTGTTCCTCAGGGCAGTATACTTGGCCCTCTCCTCTTTCTCATCTACATTAATGACCTTCCAAATGCCTCCCAACACCTTAGACCAATTCTATTTGCTGACGACACAACCTTCATTTACTCCAGTCCTGACCCCCTTGCTCTAAATGCCACAGTAAATACCGAGCTTAATAAAGTCCATCTTTGGCTAACTGCCAACAAACTCACCCTTAACATTGACAAAACTTTCTATATTCTGTTTGGCAATAAATCCTCTAATCAAATAAATCTCAAGATTAACAATACCCAAATTTGTAACAAATTAGATGGCAAATTCCTTGGCGTTCTCATTGATCACAAGCTTAATTTCCAGGGACACATTCTAAATATATCAAAAAAAGTTTCAAAAACTGTTGGCATTCTTTCTAAGATCAGATATTATGTACCCCGCCCTGCCCTGGTGACTCTCTATTACTCCCTCATCTATCCATATCTCAACTATGGTATTTGTGCTTGGGGTTCTACTACCCAAAATCATTTACGTCCTCTAATTACTCAACACAAAGCTGCTATTAGGACAATATCCAACTCTGGCCCCAGACATCACTCGGTACCCCTACTCAAATCTCTCAATATGTTAGATATTAAGTCACTGCACATTCTCTCATGTGTATTATACATATATAAAACGCTGAACTGTAATGCCAATCCTGACCTCAAAAGCTTCATTGAAAGCTGTAACAGAACCCATGAGCACCACACCAGAAATAAATACAGTTTTGATATTCCAAGAGTACGACTTAATCAAACTAGAAATGCTCTACAAATCAAGGGACCCAGAATGTGGAATGACCTTCCCAACCATGTTAAAGACTGTACCTCTCTCAACCAGTTTAAGATTAAAACTAAACACTACCTGATTAATTCCCTGTAACCTACCTTACCCTCTATTGTCAACCCATGTCTTTATTTTTTTTTTTTATTTTGTTTTTTTTATTTTTTTTTTTTTTTTTTTTTATTTTTTTTTTTTTTTTTTTTTTTTTTTTTTTTTATTCAACGCTGTTTTGTCTAGATTGTATTTGTGCTGCTTTTCAGTCATGTTCCCCCCTTTTTTATTTTAATTTGTATCTGTTCTCAATACATTTTATTCTTTTGCTCAATTAGTATTAGTTTTAGATATTAATGTTTTCTTGCCCGAAAGCATTGCGTATAGTGGCTTTAGGCATTGTATGTACTAGCTCTATCTATAAATCCACTTATGTAAAATCACTTTATGTATGTACCTTTCCTGAATAAACATATTTATTTTATTTTTTATTTATTTAAATAAATAATGAAAAGTTTTTGTTAAAATTCAAATGTAAAACACACCGTACAGTATAGAAAACCATGAATTGTATACCTGTGAAATTCGTAAATAGCAAGACTTTACTCAAGTATAAAATTCTGCTGGATAAATGTTTATGAAGAACTGAATTGCAACACACATTTAGGCTGTTAGCTTACCTTGCTTAGATATGAAAGGAAAATTCCACATAACAACTCTTTAGTATGTTTGGTTAAAATCTTAGGGCTAGGACAATAAAATTAGAGAAATTAAGTAAGAGAAATTAGTAAGGGAAATTAGGTAAAATTTATTATACTTAACTTTTATATCATCAGTTTAGTAGTAAATCTTCATCATCATCATCTTCACTGTCACAAAGCTCCAGGTAGGACTCAGAATCTCAATTTCCATCTCTCTGGCCTATTTGAAAATATAATAAATTTAATGAACAAATCACATTAACCGTGATGAGTGGTTCGAACCTATGGGCTTGGCATTCCCAGATGCTTGCTGTAGTCGAATGCGCCACAACATGGTCAAAAGAATTGCAACCTAGGGTACTAATGCACCCACAATTCAATTTTTTTTATTAAGCACCCCCCATACCCATTCCATGGGCGGTTGTGCATGCAGTTTCCTGTGCACTTGGTATATGTCCTCCAGTAGCTCTACCTCTGATGGCCCTTTCAATACACATAGAATTCATATTATTGTGATATATCAATACACGGAGAAAGACATTAAAATGGGGGCATCAAAGGCAGAACTACTGAATGACAGAGACCAAGTTCATGGGGGAATTGTGTGAAACCTGGTTTGGCTTTAGTGGAAGCCTTGGGATCCTTGTGGGTGCAGTAGTACTCCAAGTTGCAATTCATTTGACCATGTTGTGGCGCAGTGGACTAGAGCATGCATCTGAGAACACTCAGTGCATGGGGTTCAAACCCTCATCACAGTTCCCGTGATATATCACGATACTGTGATTTATCTGTGTACACATTTGATATTACTCGGAATCATACATTTAGGTTAATTAAATTAAATACTATATACTTTATACAAATTAACCTTATTGTTATAATGAAAAGTTCAAGCAGTTAATTCAAGGAAATGGTCGCTAATTTATAATGGAAAATATATGTAGTACATGATCTGAACACATAACTAACCTATAAATGCATTATAATACCTTTCACATATAAATGCATTATAATAAGTTTCAAATAAATAAAATAAATATATATTATTTTTAGTACCTTTCTGAGTCGAGTAACTAATGCACGAGCCAGTCCATCAATTTTCCGATGGTTCCAAAAGACTGCACCCTCTGTGAGTTCTTCTGTTCTTTCTGAGAAAAATATTTATAGCAATTAATGAACATCTTGAAGAGCATAGATTAATAACAGTTTCATAACATACCTTTACTCACCAAGACCAACTCAAGTTTGACAAATATGTTTTCATTCTTGTATTGATTATTTGAGGAAGTTGATACTTATTGAATACAAATCTCATTATACTGATTACAGGGCAGGTAAAAAAATCTAAAACTTGATCAGATGAACAAATACCAGTTTCAGCATGTTTTTAGTTGTAGAGTTGTATGGTGAGAGGTATGCAAACACTTGCTCTGCCTCTTCCCCTAAAGTCAGGCCACTTCCTTCTTGCCACCGCCCTCCATACAAAACCTTTAACATAAAAGTATACAGTAAAAAATTCAAATTACTCTACAAAATTAAAAGCCTCCTACTATATTAAATGATACGTATATCATTAATCTTAAACAATCAGAAATCTTAAATTTTTTTACACAAACTGTACTTATTAAATTTAATGTAGTTAGTATACATAAATGTATACATTAGTATACATAAATATAATGTTATATTTTTTATTTACTTGACAATACAAGCATGTCCTTTTGCATGTAGGACTCCTAAAAATGGCTTTGCTTGACCAATGTGAAAATGTGATTGTTTCTGAGCCACAGTTAAGGCCCATACCTTGATACCTTGAGGATACCTTGAGGTGCTTCCGGGGCTTATCGTCCCCGCGGCCCGGTCATCGACCAGGCCTCCTGGTTGCTGGACTGATCAACCAGGCTGTTGGACGCGGCTGCTCGCAGCCTGACGTATGAGTCACAGCCTGGTTGATCAGGTATCCTTTGGAGGTGCTTATCCAGTTCTCTCTTGAACACTGTGAGGGGTTTGCCAGTTATGTCCCTTATGTGTAGTGGAAGCGTGTTGAACAGTCTCGGGCCTCTGATGTTGATAGAGTTCTCTCTCAGAGTACCAGTTGCACCTCTGCTTTTCAACGGGGGTATTCTGCACATCCTGCCATGTCTTCTGGTCTCATGTGATGTTATTTCTGTGTGCAGGTTTGGGACCAGCCCCTCTAATATTTTCCACGTGTAAATTATTATGTATCTCTCCCGCCTGCGCTCAAGGGAATACAGATTTAGGCTCTTAAGTCGGTCCCAATAGTTTAGATGTTTTACCGAGTGGATTCTAGCAGTAAAGGACCTCTGCACGCTCTCCAGGTCAGCAATTTCACCAGCAGTGAAAGGGGCTGTCATTGTGCAGCAGTACTCCACTCTAGAGAGCACAAGCGTTTTGAAAAGTGTCATCATCGGTATAGCATCTCTAGTGTGAAAAGTTCTTGTTATCCAACCTGTCATTTTTCTTGCAGTTGTGACGGCTACTTTATTGTGTTCTTTAAAGGTAAGGTCTTCCGACATGAGTACACCCAGATCCTTTACATTGCCTTTTCGTTCTATGTTATGATTTGCCTGAGTTTTGTACGTGGTTTCCGTTTTTATATTTTCATTTTTTCCATAGCGCATGAGCTGGAACTTGTCTTCGTTAAACACCATATTATTTTCTGTAGCCCATAGAAGACCTGATCTACATCTGACTGGAGGTTCGCCGTGTCCTCTATGTTGCCTACTCTCATGAAGATCCTAGTGTCATCTGCAAAGGATGATACAGTGCTATAGGTTGTGTCTTGTCTATGTCCGATATGAGGATGAGAAAAAGTACTGGAGCAAGCACAGTACCCTGGGGGACTGAGCTCTTAACGGTTGACGGGTTGGATTTTATTTTGTTGACTATTACACATTGGGTTCTGTTGGTCAGGAAATTGTAGATCCATCTGCCTACTTTTCCGGTAATTCCTTTTGAGCGCATTTTATGGGCAATAACACCATGGTCACATTTATCAAAAGCTTTTGCGAAATCTGTGTAAATTACATCAGCGTTTTGTCTTCCATAGCATCTAATGCCATATCATAGTGGTCCAGCAACTGCGACAGGCAAGAGCGCCCTGTTCTGAAACCATGTTGTCCGGGGTTATGGAGATGCTGTGATTCCATGTATTTGTGTGATCTTACTTCTTAGCACTCTCTCAAAAATTTTTATGATGTGCGATGTTAGTGCTATCGGTCTGTAATTTTTTGCCTCTGCCTTATTTCCTCTTTATGAAGTGGTGCTATCTCTGCTGTTTTAGTATATCAGGAATAACGCCAGTATCTAGGCTTTGTCTCCACAGAATGTGAAGGGCCTGCGATAGTGGTTTTTTACAGTTCTTGATGAATATGGAGTTCCAAGAATCCGGGCCTGGTGCGGAGTGCATAGGCATACTGTTTATGGCTTCTTCAAAATCCAGTGGGGATAGGGTGACGTCTGATATATGATTTGATGTTGGTATCATATCCATGAAAAATTCATTTGGGTTATCGATCTTTAGTGCGTTTAATGGCTCGCTGAAGACAGAGTCGTATTGCTTCCTCAGTAGCTCGCTCATTTCTTTGTTGTCATCGGTGAAAGTTCCATCTTCCTTTCGCAGGGGCCCGATACTAGATGTGGTTTTGATCTTGATTTTGCATAGGAGAAAAAATATTTCGGGTTTCTCTCTATTTCACTGATGGCCTTTTGCTCTCTTTCCCTCTCCTGCGTTTTGTATGATTCTTGTAGCTTGAGTTCAATTTTTCCTATTTCGCTACCTAACCTTCTTCGCCGTTCCTGAGATAGGGTGCGACTCTCAAGTTGTACCGCGATTCGTTTTCTTCGCCTATATAGGGAACGACGTTCTCGTTCCAATCTGCATCTCTTCCTCTTTTTCTTAGGGGGATGCGGTTTGTACATATTCTAGTGCTACTGAGCTTATTTTCCAGGCACTGGTTCAGGTTCGCATTTCCTAGCTGTTCTTCCCAGTTTATTTCTGTGAAGTCCTGGTTTATTTGCTCCCAGTTTATCTGTTATTATTGAAGTTGAATTTGCTGAAATCTCCTCCACCGGGAATCTGGACTGGTTTTGAAGGTCTATTCCCCATGGTTGTCATAACTTCAATTAAGTTGTGATCTGAGTAACAGGTATTTGTAATCATTGTTCCTGATCAATTCATCATTATTAGTGAAAATGAGGTCCAGCGTGTTCTCCTTCCTGGTTGGTTCTACTATTTGCTGGTTTAAGGCAAACCTGTCGCACATCCGTAGCAGGTCATTTGCATGTGCCTGTTCATTAAGGCTACTTCTGGTATTCTTTCTGATATTACTGTATTAGCCAGGTGCTTCCATTTCAGGTGCCGTAGGTTGAAGCCCAAGCAGGTGATGTTCGGAGCTGGATTTGTGAGGTTTCCAAGCAGTGTTCTACTTTCATTAGTTGTGTTTTAACTGCTGAGGGTTGCTCTGGGACTATTACAAGGACAATAACTACATTAGAATCTTATTTTGATTATCAGCACTTCCACCATATCATTTGAGGTGTTAGCACCTAAAATGATATGGTGGAAGTGCTGATAATCAAAATAGAGATCAAATGTAGTTATGTCCTTATATAAGTCACCGGAGGCAAACCCTCAGCAGTTTAAAGACCAACTAATGAAAGTAGAACACTGCTTGGAAAACCTCACAAATCCAGCTCCGAACATCATCCTGCTTGGGGACTTCAACCTACGGCACCTGAAATGGAAGCACCTGGCTAATACAGTAATATCAGAAAGAATACCAGGAAGTAGCCTTAATGAACAGGCACATGCAAATGACCTGCTACGGATGTGCGACAGGTTTGCCTTAAACCAGCAAATAGTAGAACCAACCAGGAAGGAGAACACGCTGGACCTCATTTTCACTAATAATGATGAATTGATCAGGAACATAATGATTACAAATACCTGTTACTCAGATCACAACTTAATTGAAGTTATGACAACCATGGGGAATAGACCTTCAAAACCAGTCCAGATTCCCGGTGGAGGAGATTTCAGCAAATTCAACTTCAATAATAAACAGATAAACTGGGAGCAAATAAACCAGGACTTCACAGAAATAAACTGGGAAGAACAGCTAGGAAATGCGAACCTGAACCAGTGCCTGGAAAAAATAAGCTCAGTAGCACTAGAAATATGTACAAACCGCATCCCCTAAGAAAAAAGAGGAAGAGATGCAGATTGGAACGAGAACGTCGTTCCCTATATAGGCGAAGAAAACGAATCGCGGTACAACTTGAGAGTCGCACCCTATCTCAGGAACGGCGAAGAAGGTTAGGTAGCGAAATAGGAAAAATTGAACTCAAGCTACAAGAATCATACAAAACGCAGGAGAGGGAAAGAGAGCAAAAGGCCATCAGTGAAATAGAGAGAAACCCGAAATATTTTTCTCCTATGCAAAATCAAGATCAAAAACCACATCTAGTATCGGGCCCCTGCGAAAGGAAGATGGAACTTTCACCGATGACAACAAAGAAATGAGCGAGCTACTGAGGAAGCAATACGACTCTGTCTTCAGCGAGCCATTAAACGCACTAAAGATCGATAACCCAAATGAATTTTTCATGGATATGATACCAACATCAAATCATATATCAGACGTCACCCTATCCCACTGGATTTTGAAGAAGCCATAAACAGTATGCCTATGCACTCCGCACCAGGCCCGGATTCTTGGAACTCCATATTCATCAAGAACTGTAAAAAACCACTATCGCAGGCCCTTCACATTCTGTGGAGACAAAGCCTAGATACTGGCGTTATTCCTGATATACTAAAAACAGCAGAGATAGCACCACTTCATAAAGGAGGAAATAAGGCAGAGGCAAAAAATTACAGACCGATAGCACTAACATCGCACATCATAAAATTTTTGAGAGAGTGCTAAGAAGTAAGATCACAAAATACATGGAATCACAGCATCTCCATAACCCCGGACAACATGGTTTCAGAACAGGGCGCTCTTGCCTGTCGCAGTTGCTGGACCACTATGATATGGCATTAGATGCTATGGAAGACAAACAAAACGCTGATGTAATTTACACAGATTTCGCAAAAGCTTTTGATAAATGTGACCATGGTGTTATTGCCCATAAAATGCGCTCAAAAGGAATTACCGGAAAAGTAGGCAGATGGATCTACAATTTCCTGACCAACAGAACCCAATGTGTAATAGTCAACAAAATAAAATCCAACCCGTCAACCGTTAAGAGCTCAGTCCCCCAGGGTACTGTGCTTGCTCCAGTACTTTTTCTCATCCTCATATCGGACATAGACAAGAACAACCTATAGCACTGTATCATCCTTTGCAGATGACACTAGGATCTTCATGAGAGTAGGCAACATAGAGGACACGGCGAACCTCCAGTCAGATGTAGATCAGGTCTTTCTATGGGCTACAGAAAATAATATGGTGTTTAACGAAGACAAGTTCCAGCTCATGCGCTATGGAAAAAATGAAAATATAAAAACGGAAACCACGTACAAAACTCAGGCAAATCATAACATAGAACGAAAAGGCAATGTAAAGGATCTGGGTGTACTCATGTCGGAAGACCTTACCTTTAAAGAACACAATAAAGTAGCCGTCACAACTGCAAGAAAAATGACAGGTTGGATAACAAGAACTTTTCACACTAGAGATGCTATACCGATGATGACACTTTTCAAAACGCTTGTGCTCTCTAGAGTGGAGTACTGCTGCACAATGACAGCCCCTTTCACTGCTGGTGAAATTGCTGACCTGGAGAGCGTGCAGAGATCCTTTACTGCTAGAATCCACTCGGTAAAACATCTAAACTATTGGGACCGACTAAAGAGCCTAAATCTGTATTCCCTTGAGCGCAGGCGGGAGAGATACATAATAATTTACACGTGGAAAATATTAGAGGGGCTGGTCCCAAACCTGCACACAGAAATAACATCACATGAGACCAGAAGACATGGCAGGATGTGCAGAATACCCCCGTTGAAAAGCAGAGGTGCAACTGGTACTCTGAGAGAGAACTCTATCAACATCAGAGGCCCGAGACTGTTCAACACGCTTCCACTACACATAAGGGACATAACTGGCAAACCCTCACAGTGTTCAAGAGAGAACTGGATAAGCACCTCCAAAGGATACCTGATCAACCAGGCTGTGACTCATACGTCAGGCTGCGAGCAGCCGCGTCCAACAGCCTGGTTGATCAGTCCAGCAACCAGGAGGCCTGGTCGATGACCGGGCCGCGGGGACGATAAGCCCCGGAAGCACCTCAAGGTATCCTCAAGGTATCCCTGTTTGGGTTATTTGTGGACCTACTAAGGCTTTTGACACTGTCAACCACCCCAAAAACCGTCTTAAATAACATCATTATGGAGTTAGAGGTCACACCCTGCAATACCTT
>WNGS01075046.1:0-12808 GCA_020271785.1 Procambarus virginalis | reverse complement strand
GTGTCGTAGGTCGGCGGCAGGTGACCGGCGCCGGGATGGCTCAGCGCCAGCCACAGGCCCAGCACCAGCAGCACCGGCACCGCGCCGGCGAGCACCGAGCGCACCTCGCGCACCGCCCACCAGGCCAGCATCAGCACCAGGCACAGGCTCCAGAGGTTGCTGCTGAGGATCTCGTTGCAGGGTGGTGAACGGCCCGTGCCCCAGGCGCGCCCAGCGCAGTCCCCGACAGCGTGTGCAGCGCCAGCGCCAGCACCAGGGCGATGACGCTGCCGCGCTGCCAGCCCGTCAGGGCGGTGGCGGGCGCGCGTGCCAGCGCCAGCGTCATGCCCAGCGCGTAGGCCCCGAGCGCGGTCCACAGCGTCAGACTCTCAAGCATGGCCCGCCTCCGCACCAGCGCCCAGCACCGAATGGGGCGCCGCAGTCCCCGCGCGCTGGCCCAGGAAGCAGCGCGTGTAGTGCCAGGCCAGCGCGAACGCGCCAGCAGCGCGGACGCCAGCAGCCAGGGCAGGGTCGGGTCGTAGGACACCCGGTAGCCCATCCAGCTGCCCAGCCGCTCGTAGACCAGGGTGCCGCCGGCGATCTCGACCCGGCCGCCCGGCACCAGCTCGGCCCGCTGCTGGCCCACCCGCAGCACCAGCCGGTGCTGCCCGGGCAGGCGAAGCTGGCCGGCCCCTGGGATCGATCAGGGTTTCGTCGACCTGCAGCATCACCCAGGCGGTGGGCCCGCCGGGCAGGGTCCATTCGCGCGACTGGCCCAGCTCGTGCATCGGAAAACTGGGCAGATGCACCGCACCGCTGACCGCCACGCCACCGTCCGGGATCCAGGTCAGCAGCGGCGCAAAACCCTTGTTCGGGCTGGTTAGATGCGGTAACCGTCCACCACCAGCGGCCGGTGGTCACCGATCACCGCGCGCTGTTCGCGGCCGTCGGCGTCGCGCCAGGTCACCGTGTTCCGGTGGCGCCGCGCCGGCGCCCTGGCGCGTAGTCGATCTCGAAACCCTCGTGGCGGAACCCCAGCCGGGCCAGGCGGTCCTGGTGCAGTGGCCCCGAGCGCACCTCGATCAGACCGTCGAACGGCAGCCCCTGGTCAGCTCGAAGCGACCGTCCAGCGCGGTCAGCCGACCGATCGCCACCAAGCACCACCAGCAGCAACAGCGACAGGTGCGCCACCAGCAGCGGCAGCTGGCGACGGAACGCCGGGTGCAGCACCATGGCCGCGATCAGGTTCAGCGCCAGCAGCACGATGGCGCCCGCCAGCGCCGGCGCGAACACGCCCTCGCCGACCAGCGCGGTGGCCACGGCGGCGGCCAGCAGCGCCAGGCAGGCCAGCGTGGTGCGCAAGGATCCGAAGTGCGCCAGCGTGCGGCGCTGCAAAGTCTGGAGGTTCATGGCGGGTTGAAACAGACCTCCCTCATCCAGTCCCGGCCGTTGTTGGTGTTGTTGCCGGTTACACCGAAGGAGGTGGCCGAGTTGTTGGAGCCGCAGTTGGTGTCGGTCCAGTTGCCGCTGGTGGCGAAGGTGCGGACCTTGAGCTTGGCATTGAGGTAGTACGGCCCCTGGTTGTAGGCCAGGTCCCGCTGCCCGTCGGGCGTGGTCGGGATGCGGAACTCCTCGTTGCCGTTGACCCCGCGCCCGGCCTCGGGGCCGACGTCGTTGAGGTTGACCAGCAGCGCCTTGTTCTTCCAGCCGTGCGGCACCGCGGCATGGCACCAGCTGCAGCGGATGCGACCGATCTTGTCGGTGTGGTAGGCGTGCAGGTTGCCCTTGCCACTGGGCTGGAAGAAGCCGGTGGTGCCGCCGCCGTCCTTGGTGGCGTAGGTGTTGGGGTTGTGGCACTTGAAGCACAGCCCGTTGGCGGCCGCGTTGTCGCCGGCACCGACGTTGCTGTTCCACTCGCCCTTGAGCAGGAAGTTGTTGCTCGATCCGTGCGGCCCCCAGGGTGTGCCGTTGTCGCCGCCCGGCGGCACCACGCTGGCCTCGGGGTGCTGGAGCCGTGGCAGTCGCTGCAGTACATGGTCTGGGCGCCGATGGCGTTGCCCCAGGGGGCACGGAAGGCAGTGGCGTTGGCGCCGCTGCGCCCGGTCACGTCCATCACCGGGTGCCAGGAACGGTGGTTGTTGTTCGCATACGCGCTGCCGGCGCCGCTGCCGGGCTTGGTGCCTTCGCCGCGGTGGCTCAGCGGGGCCTGGAACTCCCGGCCTGGTTGGTGTAGTTGTTGAGGTTGTTGGTGCCGGCCTGGGTGCCGCCACCGGTCACGCCCAGCGCTGGCGGGGTGTTGCCGTAGGCGTAGTTCGAGTGGCACTTGAGGCAGATCTGGTACTCGCGGGTGACCCAGGTGGCGGTGACGGCGGTGCTGGTGCTGGCCCCCGGATCGCCGCGCTTGACGGTGAAGCCCGACGGGTCATCGTGGAACGAGGTCGAGCCATAGACCGGCTCGACACCCCAACTCCCGCGCAGCACGCCCGAGGCGATGTTGCTGTGGGTGTAGCCGGTGGTCTCGTCGTGGCGGTGGGTGCCGGCCGGATCGGGGGCGCTGGCAAGCCCCGAGACACCGCCGACCATCGACCGGAACTTCACCACCCGGTGCGGGTTGTGGCAGTCGGTGCACTCGGCGTGGCGCTGCGCCAGCTTCGCGCGCGACTCGATCATGTCGGCGCCGCAGCGGTTGGTCGGGCTGTTGCAGTCGAGCGCGCCATCGCTGAAATTGCCGCCGATGTCGTGCACCTCCTGGGTGGTGCCCCGCTGGTCGCCGGTGGTCAGCGGCATGTGGATCGGCAGGTTGAACTCGCTCTCGATGTTGGGCACCTGGCTGACCGAGGCAGGGCCGAATTGGCGCCGGTGGTGTGGCACTGGTAGCAGGTCTTTTCCTGCGCCGGGTTGCCGCCCTGGCGCGGCGCCAGCGGGCTGCCCGGCGGCAGCGGCGCATCGGTGCCTTCGCGGGTCAGGCGGCGTGCGCCCTGCACCGTGTGGGTGTCGTGGCAGTTCAGGCAGGCGGCCTTCCAGACCGGGGTGCCGTTGGGGAATTCGCGCAGCGCGGCCGCCGTGTCCTTGTAGGTCTCGTCGGCGACCTCGGGCCGGGCGTGGGCCGATAGCGCCCAGACGCCGGCGCCCTGGTTCTTGGTCGTGGCAGGACAGGCAGTTGATGTCGGTGGCCGGGCTGTGGGCGTTGATCGGCCCGCTTCCTGGAACCGCTGTGCGCGCAGGAATTTCTGGTTGCCCCTGGACGGATCGAGGTCGCGGATGTGCGGGTCGTGGCAGGTCGCGCACTGCACCTGACCCAGACCGTTGTTGCCGGTCATCTCCAGCGGCAGCAGCGGCTTGTAGCCCGGCACGCGGATGCCGACCACGGCGCCGGTGGTGGCGGGCCAGCGCTGCGTCGCATCGACCGGCCGCATCTCGCCGTCGCGCGCTGCCAGCGCGCTGTTGAAGGTCACGGAGATCGGGTGGTCGTTGCGCAGGTCGGTGCCGATGAAGCGGGTGAAGCCGCTCTGCACCCCTTCGCCCGGCGGCATCACGCCGCCCGGGCCGGTGCCGGTCATCGGGATGCTGACGTTCGAGCGGCCGTTGAGCACATTGACGTTGCCGATCGCCAGCGTGCCGTCGTGGCACGAAAGGCAGAGCTTGGAGCTGCCGCCGGGCTGGGCGTTGAAGCCGTCGGCGATCGCCTGCGCGTCCAGCGTCGACGAGGTGTAGGGGTGTAGGTCGCGCCCGAGGGTACGCGCCGGTTCCACAGCGGCGCGCGCAGGGTCACGCCGGCCTGGTCGCTCTGGGTCGCGTTGTGCGGCGTGTGGCAGAACACGCAGACCTCGGTCGTGGCGCCGGCGGTCGCGTGCGTGGTCCCGGGCCGTTGGCCGAGAGGTTGTGGCGCGTGCCGCGCACGTCGGAGATGCGCTGGGCCAGCGTCGGCGCGGCCAGAAACAGCACGCTCGCCAGCAGCAGGAACATCGCGGCGATCCGGTTGCTGCGCATCAGCCACCCCCAGAAACTGGAACAGCACGACACGGCCGTTGAAAATGTCGGCCACGTGCACGCGGTTGCGGCCATCGACCCAGACGCCGGCCGGCAGGTAGAAGCGGCCGGTGGCGGTGCCGGTGCCGCCGATGGGCAGCAGGAACTCGCCGCGCGGCGAGTACACCAGCAGGCTGTCGTAGTACGACTCGACCACGTAGACATTGCCCTCGCCGTCCACCGACACTCCCTTGGGCCGCACCAGGTCGCCGAGGAACAGGCCGCGCGCACCCAGCCGCCGGTTCCAGCCGCCGGTGCTGGCGTCGTAGACCTGGACCCGGCTGTTGAGCGTGTCGGTCACGTACAGGCGCCGTTGGCAAAGGCCATGTGGGTCGGGAAGTTGAATTCGCCCGCGCCTTCGCCGCGGCGCCCCAGCACCCGCAGCAGCTGGCCCTGCGCATCAAACACCTTGATGTCGTGCGCGTAGGTGTCGGCCACATACAGCTCGCCGCTGCGCGGGTCGCGCGCCAGCCCGGTGGGCCGCTGCAGCCGGCCACGACCGATCACGCCCAGCGGCTCGCCGCGCGCGTCCAGCCGCACCACCACGCCCAGGTCGGCGTCGGCGACAAACAGCTCGCCGGCCGGTCCCAGGGCCAGGCCCGCCGGCGAGACAAAACGCGCCAGCGGTTCGGCGAATTCCCACAGCAGCAGCTCGCCGGCCTTCTCGTCGAACACGAACACCGCCTGGCGGCTGCTGTCGCTGACGAACAGCCGGCCGTCGCCGTCGCCGGTCAGGCCCGAGGGGCGCTGCAGCACCAGCGGTTGCTCCGGCTTCTCGTCCAGGCCCACCAGCCAGCGACCCAGCGAGCGCAGCCTGTGGCCGTCACCGCCGGGCGGGCGGAAGTTGGGCTCACCGGTGAGGGTGCCGCTGTAGAGGAAGCGCGGGACTTCGGGCGCCGGTGGCCACAGCAGGCGCTGGCCCTCCGGCGCGTCCGCCAGGCCGTAGTGCATCTGCCCGCGCACCGGCCCGAGCTCGGCGCAGGCGGCCAGCAGGCCGATCAGGGCCAGCAGCCAGAGCGAGCGCAGAAAGCGTAAGGCGTTCACGGAACCCCTCCGCGTGCTGCGCATTGCGGGCGGGCGCTCATGGCCGCGCCTCCTGCACCCGCAGCAGCAGCACCTGGCCGCCCAGCCGGTCGGCCACCGCCAGCGAGCGCTCGTCGGCCGCGATCGCCACCGGCTGGCGCAGCCTCAGGGCCGCGGCCTCGAACACCTGGGCCGGCAGGCCTTCGCGCAACAGCACGAGGCGGGGGTCCGGCCCGTCCAGCACCCAGACCCGACCCGGCCGTCGACGGCAATCGCCTGCGGCTGCTTCAACGCCCCTCGCCCAGGCTCGCCAGCACCTGGCCGCCGCGGTCGACCCGGTGCACCCGGCCAGCCCGCCGGTCCAGCAGCCACAGCCGCGCGCCGACGCCGCGATCCCGTCGACCGCCACCGGCCGCCCGTCCGGCGCCTGCGGCCGCACCGGCAGCGCCAGTGCCGCGTCGGCGCGCAGCTCCAGCCACTGACCCAGCCCGGCGTCGGCCAGCAGCACGGTGGCGCCCAGATCGGCCAGCGCCAGACCGGCCGCGGCCGCCACGTCCGCGCCGGGGCGGACGCTCTGCAGCAGTCGGCCATCGCGCGCCAGGTGCCGCAGCACGCCGTCCATACCGTCCATCACCCAGGCCGTGCGGTCGGGGGCCATCGCCAGCGCGGTCGACGGCGAGACTGCGCCCGGCTGCGGCAGCAGGGCGTTGAGCATCAGGTCGGCGCGCCAGAGCCGCCGCGTGCCGCTGTCGGCCACCAGCAGCTCCTGGTCCACCAGCGCCACCGCCGTCGGCGCCAGCAGTTGTTCGAACGGCCCGGTTCCGGGCCGCAGCGGCGGCCGAGCCCGGGCGCGGGTGCCGACACGAAGCCACCGCTGAGGCTGCGCCAGGGCAGCAACGAAACCTGACCCGGCGCGGCCGCCCCCGGGGCGGCGAGGGCATCGACACCCCCGCGCAGCCCAGCAGCGCGCAGGGCGCGGCCAGCAGCAGCCGGCGGCCGGGACTGAAGGCGGACCGGCGCTTCATGGCCTCACCACCGACCCGGGCCGAGGTCTGGTTGTCACCCCGGATGCCGGCGGGCGTGCCGGGCTTGGCCGAGTGGCACAGGTCGCAGCGCTCCGGACCCCAGGCGATCTGGCTGTTGTGGCACATGCCGCAGAACTTGCCATCGATGATGTCGCTCATCAGCACGTTGTTCGATCCGGCGCGCATCTGGAACCCCACTCCTGGTGACAGACCTTGCAGCGAAAGCGGATCCTGTGGAACCAGTGCGGAAACACCACCGGGCGCACGCCCTGCTGGTCCGAATGTTTGTTGAGCACCACATCCCCGTACTCAGCATGAATCGTGCCCAGTGGCAGCCACAGGGCCAGCGCCAGCAGCAAGGCGCGGATCATGGCGTCGCCTTGCGCTGCAGCGAGGCGTTCGGCACGCTGTGGCAGCGGTTGCACTCGGTCAGCGGAAACGCCACCGCGCCGTGGCAGACGCCACACTGTTCGCCGTTGAGGATCGCCACCATGCTGAATTTGTTGGCGCCGATCTTGTCCTTGAACAGGCCGTTGTGGCAGTTGGCGCAGTCCAGCCAGAGCGTGTGCTGGCGGTGCGGGAACTTGACGGCCGGCATCGAGCCGAACTTCGAGACGATGATGTCCTGGTCCAGCAGCCGCACCCTGGTCTCCGGAAACAGGTTGGTGCGCGGGTTGATGGCGCCACTCTCCAGCGCCTGCACCCGCGCACCTTGTTGCCGGCGGTGTCGCGCGGCAGGTTGACAGCGCTTCGGCCGGCTGCTGCAGCTGCGACAGGCCGGGGTTGGCCGGGTCGTGCAGGCCGTCCTTCTCCAGCGCCAGCCAGGCGTCGGTCCTGCAGCCAGCGCCCCCAGCGCCACCAGCAGTCCGCGCCCAGCCAGCGCCCCGAGAGACGCCGAGGCCAGACCGTTCGCCAGGACCACGCCATCCGCTGCCCTTTCAGCCGGGGATGTAGATGCCGCCGGAGCGGATCGCGCGCACCAGCTCGCGCGTCGAGTCTTCGAGCAGGCGAATCGCCGCCGCGTGGTCGCCGCCGCGCGCCCGCGTTTCGGCCTCGCGGCGCAGCTCGGCGGCCTTATCGGTGAAGGCCTGCATGCCGCCGGCATCGCGCCGCTGGCGTCCTTGCGGTCGGCCAGCAACACCTTGATCAGCATCGAGTGGGTGTCGTTGCGGTCGATCTCGTAGTCGTATTCCTCGCGTTTGGAGGCGAAGTTCAGCGAGCGCACCAGGGTGTCGCCTCGGCGCAGGGTCTCGATCGACACCCGCGCTGTCAGGTAGGCCTTGTCGAGGATCGGCCGGGCCTCGTCGTAGCGGCCCTGGGCGGCGATGGCCTGGGCCTCGGCGATCTGCTGCTCGATGCTGCGGGCGGCGTTCTGGGCCTCGCGTCCGGCGTTCTTTTCCTGGGTGATGCGCTGCTGGGCCGTGAGCAGGGCACGCGCGCTCTCCAGCCGCGATTCAAAATCGCGCTTGCTCTTTTCACCGGTCACCTGGTCGGGCCGCGCCAGCCGCGCGCCGTCCATCATCTCGCGCGCCGCCTGGTTGAGCAGCTTGTCGGCCTGGGCCAGGTCGCCGGCGGTCAGCGCGGCCGCGGCCTCGCGGTGGATCAGGCGCGCGTTGTCGCGGCGTTCGCGCGCGGCGGCGACACCGCTGGCCTCGATCTGGCGCGCGGCCGACGAGCCATCGATCAGGGTCGCGACCGACTGCAGCCGGCGCTCGATCTGGTCACGCTGCTGGGCCAGAGCCCCCAGGCAGCTGGCGGCCAGGGCGCTGGCCAGCAGCAGGCGGATCACGAGGCGTCCGGAGAACAGGAACGGGCTTTTCATGGCGTGCTTCCGGTGGGCTGTGGTGACACCAGACCCGCCGCCAGCAGCGCGCGCTGGATGTAGAGCGTGGCGTTGCGGATCAGGGCCAGCGCCTGCTCGGGCTGGCCGGCCTGGGCCTGCAGCGGCCTGGGCCTGCAGCGTGTTGCTGGTCTCGGTGTAGCGCTCGATCAGGGCCGAGGCTTCGGCATTGGGGCGGAGGTCGCGCACCGCCAGCGGCAGCAGATCGACAAAGCCCTGGTGGCGCGCCAGTTCCAGCGCATAGGCCTCGGCGACGCTGGTCGGCCGGACCGTGTAATCCAGCGTGGCGGCGTGCAGGCTGCGGTTCATGCCGTTGAGCACCACCCGCTCGGCCTGCGCCAGGAGCTGGTTGGCCTCGTCCCAGCGGCCGGCCTGCGCGTGGCCGCGGGCGCTGCCGACCAGGCCCATGGCCGAGGTCAGTTCGGCGCCGTCGTTGCCCGGCTGTCCGGCGCCGCGCGCGCGCCAGGATTCGAGCAGGCGTTCGACGCTGCCCAGCAGCTGCTCATGGCGCTGGCGCATCAGGGTCTGGCGCGCCTGCGCGTCGGGCACCATGCGCCGGGCCATGCCCAGGTGTTTGAGCGCTTCGTCCACCGCCCGCCGGGCGCCGGCGTGGTCGCCCTTGGCCATCAGGTCGACCGCCAGCGCATGGTGCACCCGCCCTTCGTTCAGGTGCCCGATCGCGTCGGCGTTGCCACTGGTGTCGATGCGCTGGGCGGCGGGCGAATCGGCCATCAGGCTCGCCGTCAGCCGGATCTTCTGTTCCAGTTGCTGGTGCAGCAGCGGATCACCGTCGGCCGCCAGCACCGGCGACAGGCCCAGCATCAGCGCGGTGGCCAGCGTGCAGGCCGGCCCGGCGTGGCGGCCCCCGCCGCTCACGGTTTGGTCCCTCCGGTGGCCACCGCCTCGGTCTTCTTCTTCGAGTGGCACAGGCGGCACTCCGACACCGGGAACGCGACCTTGCCGTGGCAGACGCCGCACTTCTGGCCCAGCAGGATCGAGGCCATGCTGATCTGGTTGGCGCCCTTCTGCGGCACGAAGATCGCGGGGTGGCAGTTGGAGCAGTCCAGCCACTCGGTGTGCTGCTTGTGCGGGTAGACCACGTCGGGCATCGAGCCCTTGACCTCGCGCACGATGTTCAGGTCCATCACCACCGCTGCCGCATTCGGGTCGTTGCGGTCCCAGCGCGGCGTGATGCCCTTGCTGTCGAGCGACTTGACCCAGTCGACGTGGTTGCCGGCCATGCTCTTGGGCAGCGCGGCAAAGGCCGTCGCCGGCGGCTGCAGCTGCAAGCGTCATGTCGTTGGACGGGTCGTGGATGCCGGAGTCGACGGCGGGCCGGTTGAAACGCCCCACCGGCTTGAGCAGGCGGTTGAAGGCGTTGACCTCGGCGCTGGCGGCCGGGGTCGGCGCGGCGTTGCGCGCGGCCGCCGGGGCCCCTGTCGCGGCAGGCGCTGCCCGCGGCCGCCGGGGCCGGTGGGTCGCTGTTGCTGCGGGCGCTGGGGCAAGCGCCGCCTGCGCCACCTGCGGGGCCGGTGCGGTCGCGGCCTTGGGCGCCGCCTTGGCGGTCGCTCCGGCCGGTTTGCCGCCGGTGATCATGTAGTCGATCACCGAGCGCAGCTGGGCGGCACTGAGGTCGGCGCGACCGCCCTTGGGCTGGCATGCCCTTGGCGGTGCCGGCGGTGGCGCTCTTTGACCAGCGCGTCGAGGCCGCCTTGGCGCGCGGGCCCCCAGGCCGCGGCATCGCCGAACTTGGGCGCGTCCGAGCACGCCGCTGGCATGGCAGCCGGCGCAGCTCTGGTCGTAGATGGCCTTGGCGGCGGCCTGTCCTGGGCCCAGGCGGGCGCCGGCGAACCACAGCGCCAGGCCAGGCGAATGCGGACAACAGAGGGGTCTTCATGGCGGGTCCTATTTCTTGGCGGGGCGGCGCTGGGGCCGCCGGGCGGCACCGGGGGTGGCCGAAGCTTCTGCAGCGTGCTTTCGTGGACCTGGGTCGGGGTGCCGGGCTTGCCCGAATGGCAGAGGTTGCAGTTCTCCGCCGACCAGGCCAGCTCGCCGTTGTGGCAGGAGCCGCAGTACTGGCCGTCGATGATCTTGAGCATGTTGATCTGGTTGCCACCGGCCTTTGAACTGGAAGCCCAGGTCGGCGTGGCGACCCTTGCAGCGAAAGCGCACCCGGTGGAACCAGTGCGGGGAAACCCACCGGGCCGCATGCCGGCCGCGTCGGAGTAGTTGTTGATGACCACGTCGCCGTATTCGGCCAGCGCCGGCCGGGGCGCCAGGGCCCAGAGCGCCAGCGCTGCAAGCAGCGCGAGCAGCGCCAGCGGCCAGCGCCGAAAGGGTTGCGGATGTGGATCACAGCGATCTCCTGAATGAACAATCGAAAAAAGCGGTTTCAGAACTGGCGCTGGATCCGGAAGAACACCGAGGCGGACGCGGCGCCCTTCGGTCTCGACCCAGCGCGAGGTCAGGTTGGTTGTGAGACGGCCGATCGCGTAGTCGAAGCGGCCTTCCAGCGACTTGGTGATGAGTTCACGCGGGGCGTCGAAAGTCGCCCTGGGCGCGGCTCTCCAGCTGCTCGCTGTTGAGGCTGAGCAAGGCGGTGAAGCGCAGCCGGGGCACCCCGAAGACGCGCCGGTTCTCGTAGCTCAGGGAGCCGCTGTAGAAGCGCTGCGCGCTGCGACTGTCGCCACCACTGGCGGCGCCGGCGCCAGCGGCCGCGTCGGCCGGGTGGCGGTCCTGGTTGCGGCTGGTCTGCGCGGTGAGGTTGCCCGACCGCTCGCGTCGCGCGAGAGCTGGGTGCGGCGGCTGATCTGCAAGTTGACCAGCTGGAAGCGGCCGCCCACGGGCCGCCCATGTTGCGGGAGTCGCTCAGCGACATCGAGGCGTAGCTCTGGCTGGCGTCGCCGCCGTAGCCCTGCCAGGACAGGTTGGCCGAATGCACCAGCTGCCGGGTCCAGCCGGCCTGCAGCGTTTCGTGCGCCGCGCCCAGGCTCTGCGACAGCGACAGCGACAGGCTGTCGTGGTCGCCCAGCCGGTAGGGACGGGAGACCGGAGTGGGCCGCCTGCGCGCTCTGGGTCTGCCGGCTGCCATCGCGGCTGCCCTGGCTCAGGACCGAGCGAGGCCCCGAGCGAGGGTGCGTAGCGCCATTCGCCCAGGGCCACCGGCAGGGGCACATAGGTCGTGGCCAGGTTGCCGCTGAGGAACCGACTGCATCCAGCCCTGCCGTGCGGATCACCGACAGCGCCGAGCTGCCGCTGAGCCGCCACTGCGGTGTCAGGTCCTTCGCGACCCCCAGCGCCAGGTTCAGCGCCTGCTGGTCGCTGCCGCCGGCGCTCGCGAGCTGCCGGGTCTGCACACGCGGGCACTGCCGGTGAGCTGCAGCGGGGCATCCTCCGCAAACAGCCAGTCGCCCGCGCGCGGGCCGCCAGTTTGGCGAAAGTGGACAGTTGCCGGATGTCGGTCGACGCATCGAATGCGGCGGCCTCCTGCCCCGGCACGGAAGCTCGCCGGTTCCAGCTCGCCAGCGAGTCGGCCTGCAGCGCGCCGGCCGGGTTGTGGCTGTGGTGCAGGGCCAGGGCGCTGTTGCGGGTGTCGGCGCCGGCCTCTCCGCTCCGGCTCAGCACATGCTGCGCAGAAAAGTCCAGGCTGTGGTCGTCCCATTGGGTCGAGGCCGTGCCATGCAGGCTGGTCACGGCGTCGGACGCACCCGCCAGGGTCGTGCGGCGGCCGTGATCGAAGCTCAGGTTGTAGTGGCTGTTGCCTTGTTCGGGCGTGTAGGCCTGGCTCAGGGTCAGGCGCTCGTGCGGTAGTCCGCACCCAAGCTGTCCCCCTGCACCCGGCTGTCGCCGACCTGGGCCCGCAGGGAAAACGGAAAGCGGCTCATCGGAACACCGACAGGTTCAGGCGGCCGGTGGTGGATGGGCTGGTGGAACTGGTCGACAAGGCCCCCGCGCCCTGCGTGCTTTCCCGGGCCAGCACCAGCCCGAGGCCGAAGCGCAGCTGCACGAACCAGGGTTGCCAGACATAGGTCGCGAACTCGATGTCGCCCACGGTCAGGGCCTGCCGGCAAAGCGCTGGCCGGTGTCGACGTTCTGCCAGCGCCCGTCGACCGACAGGCTGCCCGAGTAGGACAGCGGCGCAAAACTCCCAGCGGATGCCGTCGGTCTCTTCCACCGGCCCGGCGGCGCCGCCGGCACCGCGCCGGTGGGTGGGTCGGCCTCGGTCCCGGGCTCGAAGCCTCGCCGCGCCGGCCAGCGGCAGACGCACCTAGCAAGGCACCGACCAGGGCGGACATCAGCAGCGGGCGCCAGGGTCCTGCCGGCGGCCGCAGACCACACCGGAAGGAACCACGATCAGCGCGTCGCTCGATCCGCATGCGCGCCCACCGTGGTTCAGCCCGCGCGCGACTTCTCGGCCGTCGCGGGCAGAGGAACATACTGGCTCTCGTCGACGCGGATCGGCGTGGCGCGGCGCAGATCGGCGATCAGCTGTCTTCCACCGGCTCTCGCCCTCTTCCGCGCTGCCAGAGCTCGCCGGCGCGCACCTTGACCGCCTCGAACGGCCGCTGCTGGGGCCGTCTTGCGGTCATCCAGCCGCAGGATGGCGATGCCCTGAAGCGGATCTTGCACCGGCTCGGACATGTCGCGCGGCTTGAGCTTCTCGACCGCGGTGGCCAGGGTCTCCGGCAGCATGCCGCTGTGGGTGTACTCCATCTGGCCACCCTTGGCGGCCGAGGCGTCGCCCGAATGCAAGCTTGGCCAGCTCGCCGAAATCGGCGCCCGCCTTGAGCCGTTTGTGGATGCGCTGCGCTTCTTCCTTGGCGCTGTTCCAGACCGCCTGCGGCGAACTGGGGTCGACCTTGAGCAGGATCAGGCTGAGCCTGACCTGCTCGGGCTCGACAAACAGGGGTCT
>WNGS01075039.1:0-17517 GCA_020271785.1 Procambarus virginalis | reverse complement strand
CGGTGCCGGTGCCATGGTCCAGCCCAGTGTGCCGTGGCCGGTGGACAACAGCAGGTTGTCGTACTTGCATTCGCCGATGATCGGCGTGCCGTCCGGCGTCATCGGCCGCAGGCCGGTCCAGAACTCGGCCTTGCTGACGTCGCCGCCCTGGGGGAACAGGTCGCTGACCACGAACTCCAGGGTCTTGCGCCGGCCTTCGTTCAGTTGCAGGTCGAAGCCCGAGAGCTGGGCCGTGCCGCCGACGCGGATGCGGTCGCCCAGGCGCGTGACGGCGACCTTGTGGGTCTCGTCCATGATGGTCGATTCGGGCGCCTTGTGGGCATGGGTGATGGGCACGGTGATTGAGAAACCCTTGACCGGATAGACCGGGATGCGGATGCCCAGCGGCGCCAGCATCGCGGTCGAGTAGCTGCCCAGGGCCAGCACGTAGCGGTCGGCGGTCTTGAGCCTTCGCTGGTGCGCACGCCGGTGATGCGCTGGCCTTCGCGCTCCAGCGCGTCAATGCCGACGCCAAAGCGGAACGTCACGCCCAGCGCCTTGGCCCTCTCGGCCAGGTCGTTGGTGAATTGAAGCAGTCGCCGGTCTCGTCACCCGGCAGCCGCAGCGCGCCGATGAACTTCTCTTTCACGTCGGCCAGCGCAGGCTCGTACTTCAGGTAACCGGCGCGGTCGAGCACCTGGAACGGCACGCCGTACTGCTTGAGGATGTCGACGTCCTTGCCGATGCCGTCGAGCTGCTTCTGGGTGCGGAACAGCTGCAGCGTGCCTTGTTCGCGGTGGTCGTACTGGATGCCGATGTCGTCGCGCAGTTCTTTCAGGCAGTCGCGGCTGTACTCGGCCAGCCGCACCATGCGGCCCTTGTTGACCTGGTAGCGGGCCTCGGTGCAATTGCGCAGCATCGACAGGCCCCCAGCGCCACATGGCGGGGTCGAGCATCGGCTTGATCACCAGCGGGCTGTGGTGCATCGAGCGCCAGCCCGGCCCGGCGCTGGAGACCAGCTACGCCAACGCCGGCGAGGTCTCGCCCGGTTACTCCGCACCCTGGGCCGGCCCGGGCGTGCCGCGCAAGGCGATCACCTGGCTGCTGATGCACCACAGCCCGCTGGTGATCAAGCCGATGCTCGACCCCGCCATGTGGCGCTGGGGCCTGTCGATGCTGCGCAATTGCACCGAGGCCCGCTACCAGGTCAACAAGGGCCGCATGGTGCGGCTGGCCGAGTACAGCCGCGACTGCCTGAAAGAACTGCGCGACGACATCGGCATCCAGTACGACCACCGCGAACAAGGCACGCTGCAGCTGTTCCGCACCCAGAAGCAGCTCGACGGCATCGGCAAGGACGTCGACATCCTCAAGCAGTACGGCGTGCCGTTCCAGGTGCTCGACCGCGCCGGTTACCTGAAGTACGAGCCTGCGCTGGCCGACGTGAAAGAGAAGTTCATCGGCGCGCTGCGGCTGCCGGGTGACGAGACCGGCGACTGCTTCAAATTCACCAACGACCTGGCCGAGAGGGCCAAAGGCGTCTGGGGTGACGTTCCGCTTTGGTCGTCGGCTTGAACGGCGACTGGAGCGTGCGAAGGCCAGCGCATCAAACCGGCGATCGCGACACCCAAGCGAAGGCACTCAAAGACCGCCCGACCGCATACGTGCTGGCCCTGGGCAGCTACTCGACCCGCGATGCTGGCGCCGCTGGGCATCCGCATCCCGGTCCTATCCGGTCAAGGTTTCTCAATCACCGTGCCCCGAGTGCACCCATGCCCACAAGGCGCCCGAATCGACCATCAGGACGAGACCCACAAGGTCGCCGGGTCACGCGCCTGGGCGACCGCATTCCGCCGTCGGCGGCACGGCCCAGCTCTTCGGGCTTCGACCTGCAACTGAACGAAGGCCGGCGTGCAAGACCCTGGAGTTCGTGGTCAGCGAACCTGTTCCCCCAGGGCGGCGAACGTCAGCAAGGCCGAGTTGCTGGACCGGCCTGCGGTCCGATGACGCCGGACCGGCACGCCGTATCATCGGCGAATGCACACCGTAGTACGACAACCTGCTGTTGTCCACCGGCCACGGCACACTGGGCTGGACCATGGCCACCGGCACCGGCCGCGTGGTGGCCGACCTGATCGCCGGCAGGAAACCGGAGATCAGCATGGAAGGTCTGGGCGTCGCGCGCTACGCCTGAGCGCGCGCTTCAGGCCGCCGCCTTCTCCACCGCCGCCTTGTAGACCGAATTTTCGGCGCGGCCATCAGCCGCCGCAGCATGGGCTCGAAGTGGCTCAGGGGCAGGGTCATCGATCGCCGGGTCAAACGCCGGGTTGTCGTAGCGCTCGACAAACTCGGCGGTGCGCTGGCTGTGCGGGTGGTCCTTGAACATGTCGCGCATGTTGCGGTCCAGCCCGATGTGGTGGAAGAAGTTGTAGCCCTGGAAGATGCCGTGGTGCTGCACCATCCAGAGGTTGGCGTCGCTGACGAAGGGTTTGAGGATCGCAGCCGCGATGTCCGGATGGTTGAACGAGCCGAGGTATCGCCGATGTCGTGCAGCAGTGCGCAGACCACGTATTCCTCGTCGCGCCCATCCTTGAAGGCCAGGGTCGCGGTCTGCAGACAGTGGGTCAGGCGGTCGACCGGAAAGCCGCCGTGGTCGCCGTCGAGCAGCTTCAGGTGATCGAGCACCCGGTCGGGCAGTGATTTCGCCATCGCCATGGCTTCGGGAAGGATGCAGGCCCAGTCCTGCTGGGTGCTCTCTTCCATGCGTTTGAAGGTGGCTCGGTTCGGCATCTGTGTCTCCTGGAAGGTCATGGGCGGGTTTGACGCCGCACCATCTTGTCCGAAAGCGGACCTGGCCACAATGCTTCTTCGGGAACACCCCAGCTCCACGTCCGGCGCGCGGCGTGGTGCCGACCAGAATCCGTTCGGACCCCTACGGCATCGCGTGCCCGTTGATGCGGAACTGCGCGGACCGAGGCCACCAGTCTGGCGCGCCTGATCGTCCAGGCTCCTGGGAGGCTGCGGCGGTCTCCTCCACCAGGGCTGCGTTCTGCTGGTGGCCTGGTCCAGCTGGGTGATCGCCTCGCCCAATCTGGGCCACCCCGGTGCTCTGTTCCTGCATGGCACCGGCGATGTCCACCACCAGCTGGTTCACGCGCCGGATCGAGTTCACGACCTCGGTCATGGCCGCGCCGGCCTGGTCGGCCAGCGTCGTGCCGGCGCTCACCTGGTCCACGCTGTCCTCGATCAGCTGCTTGATCTGCCGAGCGGCGTCGGCCGAGCGACCGGCCAGGGAACGCACTTCCGAGGCCCCAGCCGCGAAGCCGCGGCCCTGTTCCCCGGCGCGCGCCGCCTCCACCGCGGCGTTGAGCGCCAGGATGTTGGTCTGGAAGGCAATGGCCGTCGATCACGCCGATGATGTCGCCGATTCGCCGAGACGACTCATCGATGCCACGCATGGTGCGCACCACCGGCACCAGACGGTCTCACCGCCCGATTCGGCCACCCGCGACGCTTCCGTGGCCAGGGTGCGGGCCGACTGGGCGCTGTCGGCATTGAGCGCGATGGCGCTGCTGAGCTCTTCCATCGAGGCCGCCGACTGCTCCAGCGCGCTGGCCTGGGCTTCGGTCCGGCCACTCAGGTCCTTGTTGGCGCTGGCAATCTGGGCCGAGGCGGTCCCCACATGCTCGACCCCGCGGTGAACCTGGGACACCAGGCTGCGCAAACTGGTCTGCATCGTGTCCAGCGCCCGCAGCAAATCGGCCACCTCATCGCGGCCCCGGGTGTCGATGGTCTGGCTCAGATCGCCGGCGGCGATCCGGTCCGCCGCCGCCACGCCCTGCCGCAGCGGGCGCACGATGCTGCGCGCCAGCGTCACCGCCGCCACCAGCCCCAGCGCCAGCGCGGCCAAGCCCAGCCCCAGCTGCAGCCTGTCGGCCAGGGCAATGGTGGCGGTCACCGACTCGCTGCTCTGCTGCGCCAACTGGCTCTGGATGCGGCGCAAGGTGTCGATGGGCTGCTGCAGCCGCACCAGCGCCGGCAGCGTCTCGCTGCGCATCCAGCAGCCGCGCCGCGTCGACCTGGCCGGACTGCACCAGCGGCCCGACCTTCACGAACGACGCCACATACGCGGCCCGCGCCGTGCGCAGCTCCGCCAGTGCGGCCTTGCCTTCGGGCCGAACCACCAGCCGGTCCAGCGTCTGCAGCGCCTCGTCAATCCGCTTGCGGTTGCCGGCGATGCGCGCCTGCACTTCGGGGATCTGCCCGGGTTCGACCAGCAGCAACTCCGCCGACGCCAGGCCGTTGGCGCGCGTGGCGGTGTCGATCACCCCCACCGCTTCCACCTTCACCAGCTCCTGGTCGAGCAGCTGGCGGTTCTCCCGCCCGATCCGGTCCAGAAAGAAGATGGACGAACCGACAAGCCCCACGATCAGCAGCAGCATCAGGCCAAAACCCGCCATCAGCCGGACACCGATCCGGTGGCTGGACACATTCCACATGATTGAACCCTGGCACGTGCACACCACGGCCTTGTGAGGGAGTTTTCGGCACCTGCCGGGAAAAGCTGAATAACACCAAAGAGCTATGGGGGGACCTGCGCCTCCCGTTGACAGCGCCAGGTCGTGCGCGCAGGATGGCCCCCGCCGCGTGTGGCCGACCTGATCGCCGGCAGGAAACCGGAGATCAGCATGGAAGGTCTGGGCGTCGCGCGCTACGCCTGAGCGCGCGCTTCAGGCCGCCGCCTTCTCCACCGCCGCCCTTGTAGACCGAATTTTCGGCGCGGCCATCAGCCGCCGCAGCATGGGCTCGAAGTGGCTCAGGGGCAGGGTCTCGATCGCCGGGTCAAACGCCGGGTTGTCGTAGCGCTCGACAAACTCGGCGGTGCGCTGGCTGTGCGGGTGGTCCTTGAACATGTCGCGCATGTTGCGGTCCAGCCCGATGTGGTGGAAGAAGTTGTAGCCCTGGAAGATGCCGTGGTGCTGCACCATCCAGAGTTGGCGTCGCTGACGAAGGGTTTGAGGATCGCAGCCGCGATGTCCGGATGGTTAACGAGCCGAGGTATCGCCGATGTCGTGCAGCAGTGCGCAGACCACGTATTCCTCGTCGCGCCCATCCTTGAAGGCCAGGGTCGCGGTCTGCAGACAGTGGGTCAGGCGGTCGACCGGAAAGCCGCCGTGGTCGCCGTCGAGCAGCTTCAGGTGATCGAGCACCCGGTCGGGCAGTGATTTCGCCATCGCCATGGCTTCGGGAAGGATGCAGGCCCAGTCCTGCTGGGTGCTCTCTTCCATGCGTTTGAAGGTGGCTCGGTTCGGCATCTGTGTCTCCTGGAAGGTCATGGGCGGGTTTGACGCCGCACCATCTTGTCCGAAAGCGGACCTGGCCACAATGCTTCTTCGGGAACACCCCAGCTCCACGTCCGGCGCGCGGCGTGGTGCCGACCAGAATCCGTTCGGACCCCTACGGCATCGCGTGCCCGTTGATGCGGAACTGCGCGACCGAGGCCACCAGCTGGCGCGCCTGATCGTCCAGGCTCTGGGAGGCTGCGGCGGTCTCCTCCACCAGGGCTGCGTTCTGCTGGGTGGCCTGGTCCAGCTGGGTGATCGCCTCGCCCATCTGGGCCACCCCGGTGCTCTGTTCCTGCATGGCACCGGCGATGTCCACCACCAGCTGGTTCACGCGCCGGATCGAGTTCACGACCTCGGTCATGGCCGCGCCGGCCTGGTCGGCCAGCGTCGTGCCGGCGCTCACCTGGTCCACGCTGTCCTCGATCAGCTGCTTGATCTGCCGAGCGGCGTCGGCCGAGCGACCGGCCAGGGAACGCACTTCCGAGGCCACCACCGCGAAGCCGCGGCCCTGTTCCCCGGCGCGCGCCGCCTCCACCGCGGCGTTGAGCGCCAGGATGTTGGTCTGGAAGGCAATGCCGTCGATCACGCCGATGATCTCGCCGATTCGCCGAGACGACTCATCGATGCCACGCATGGTGCGCACCACCGCACCGACGGTCTCACCGCCCGATTCGGCCACCCGCGACGCTTCCGTGGCCAGGGTGCGGGCCGACTGGGCGCTGTCGGCATTGAGCGCGATGGCGCTGCTGAGCTCTTCCATCGAGGCCGCCGACTGCTCCAGCGCGCTGGCCTGGGCTTCGGTCCGGCCACTCAGGTCCTTGTTGGCGCTGGCAATCTGGGCCGAGGCGGTCCCCACATGCTCGACCCCGCGGTGAACCTGGGACACCAGGCTGCGCAAACTGGTCTGCATCGTGTCCAGCGCCCGCAGCAAATCGGCCACCTCATCGCGGCCCCGGGTGTCGATGGTCTGGCTCAGATCGCCGGCGGCGATCCGGTCCGCCGCCGCCACGCCCTGCCGCAGCGGGCGCACGATGCTGCGCGCCAGCGTCACCGCCGCCACCAGCCCCAGCGCCAGCGCGGCCAAGCCCAGCCCCAGCTGCAGCCTGTCGGCCAGGGCAATGGTGGCGGTCACCGACTCGCTGCTCTGCTGCGCCAACTGGCTCTGGATGCGGCGCAAGGTGTCGATGGGCTGCTGCAGCCGCACCAGCGCCGGCAGCGTCTCGCTGCGCATCAGCAGCCGCGCCGCGTCGACCTGGCCGGACTGCACCAGCGGCCCGACCTTCACGAACGACGCCACATACGCGGCCCGCGCCGTGCGCAGCTCCGCCAGTGCGGCCTTGCCTTCGGGCCGAACCACCAGCCGGTCCAGCGTCTGCAGCGCCTCGTCAATCCGCTTGCGGTTGCCGGCGATGCGCGCCTGCACTTCGGGGATCTGCCCGGGTTCGACCAGCAGCAACTCCGCCGACGCCAGGCCGTTGGCGCGCGTGGCGGTGTCGATCACCCCCACCGCTTCCACCTTCACCAGCTCCTGGTCGAGCAGCTGGCGGTTCTCCCGCCCGATCCGGTCCAGAAAGAAGATGGACGAACCGACAAGCCCCACGATCAGCAGCAGCATCAGGCCAAAACCCGCCATCAGCCGGACACCGATCCGGTGGCTGGACACATTCCACATGATTGAACCCCTGGCACGTGCACACCACGGCCTTGTGAGGGAGTTTTCGGCACCTGCCGGGAAAAGCTGAATAACACCAAAGAGCTATGGGGGACCTGCGCCTCCCGTTTGACAGCGCCAGGTCGTGCGCGCAGGATGGCCCGAAGAGCCTGCCATGCCACAACCGACACGGATCGAACACGACACCCTGGGCGATGTCGCCGTCCCGGCCGACGCCCTCTGGGGCGCGCAAACCCAGCGCTCGTTGCACTTCTTCCGCATCTCCCGCGAGAAGATGCCGATGGAGCTGCTGATGGCGCTGGCCCGGATCAAGCGCGCCGCCGCTCGGGTCAACGCCAGGCTGGGTCTGCTGGAGCCGCGCGTGGCCGAGGCGATCGCCGCCGCCGCCGACGAGGTGCTGGCGCACCGGCACGACGGCGCGTTCCCGCTCTCGCTCTGGCAGACCGGCTCCGGCACCCAGACCCACATGAACATGAACGAGGTGCTGGCGAACCGGGCCTCCGAGCTGCTGGGCGCGGGCCGCGGCGGATTGCGCTGCGTGCACCCCAACGACCAGGTCAACCTCGGGCAGTCCTCCAACGACGTCTTTCCGACCGCCATGCACATGGCCACCGCCGCCAGCCTGCAGACCTCACTGCTGCCGTCCCTGCGCGCGCTGCGCGGCACGCTGGCGGACCAGTCCGCGCGCTGCGCCGACATCGTCAAGGTCGGGCGCACCCACCTGCAGGACGCGACCCCGCTGAGCCTGGGCGATGAGATGTCCGGCTGGGTGGCGCAGCTGGACCACGCCGAGCGCGCGATCGCCAGCAGCCTGCCGGCGCTGCACGAACTCGCCATCGGCGGCACCGCCGTCGGCAACGGCATCAACACCCACCCGCAGTTCGGCGAACGGGTCGCCGCCCAGCTCGCCGCCGACACTGGCCTGCCGCTGCGCTGCGCACCCAACCGCTACGCCGCCATGGCCGCGCACGACGCCATGGTGCAGGCCCACGCCGCGCTCAAGACCCTCGCCGTCGTGCTGAACAAGATCGCCAACGACGTGCGCTGGCTGGCCTCGGGACCGCGCTGCGGCCTGGGCGAGTTGCACTTGCCGGAGAACGAACCGGGCAGCTCGATCATGCCCGGCAAGGTCAACCCGACCCAGTGCGAGGCGCTGACGATGGTCTGCTGCCAGGTGATCGGCCACGACGCTGCCGTCACCCTCGCCGGCGCGTCGGGTCACTTCGAACTCAACGCCTACAAGCCGCTGATCGCACACAACCTGCTGCTGAGCATCCGTCTGCTGACGGACGCGATGGCCAGCTTCGACGAACACTGCGCCCAAGGCATGGCCCCGGACCGGCGGCGCATCGACGAGCTGCTGCAGCGCTCGCTGATGCGGATCACCGCGCTGGCGCCGCACATCGGCTACGAGCGCGCGGCCCAGATCGCGAAACACGCGCTGACCCACGACCTGAGCCTGCGCGAGGCTGCGCTGGCGCTGGGCTTCGTCACGGTCGAACAGTTCGACGCCTGGCTGGTCTGAGCGCGCCAGGCGCCGGAGCCCGCTCGACCCGCGCTCAGCGCAGACCCATGCAGTTGGCGAAGAAAGTCGTGGTCGCGGGCCAATCGGAGAACACGCCCATCACCCCCACGTCCTTCGCAAGCACGTGCAGCGCGTTGAACATGTCGCCCTCGGTCTTCACCGCGCTGTCGAAGCTCTGGTAATAAAAGCCGTTGTTGCCATCGGCCAGGATGCCCGAACGCTCCAGGGTCCAGGTGATCAGGCCCAGGCCCGCCGCCTTGGCGTCCTTGGCGGCCTGCGAGGGCACGATCTTGCCGTTGTCCGCCGCCAGCAGCGCAAAGATCGGCGGCGCCCAGATGTTGATGCCCTTGCTCTTGTAGCCCACCAGGGTGTTGTAGTCCGGCAGATCGGCGAGCACGTTGGCGTCGTCCAGGTAGACGGCCTGCTTGCCGAATGCGGCCTCGTTGTTCACCCAGTAAAGCACGTCATCGATGTTGAACGACTGCGCGAACACGTTGCGCGGGTTCACGCGGGCCTTCTTGTACTCGTCGATCATTTCTGCGCGTAAGCCTGCTGGGTGAAGCCGTCGAACGGCATGGTCACGCTGGGGCTCTTGAGCTCGGGCGTCATCTTCACGCCCAGCTTTTTGAACAGCTCGATCGATCGGCGTGCGTCATCAGCGTGCCGCTGGTCGGGCCGGCGTAGAGGTCGGTGCGCCAGTTGGCCGTGCCGCCCAGGTACTGCTCCGGCGTGCGCGCGGCCGGGTTGGAGGCGTCCATCTTGCCGCGCAGCGTCTTGAACTCGGCCAGCGTGATGTCGCTGGTGCGGCACTCTGCCTTGGCCGGCGTCACCACCTTGCCGTCGGCGTCGATCACGGCCGGCACGAACGGCTGGGTGCACTTGGCGGCCAGCGGCGTGACCAGGATGTTGGTCGTCGTGTGCAGGTCGTTCTGCGCGTGGCGGCAGACCAGCTCCTTGTCCTTGGTAAAAGTCACGTCGCACTCGACAATGCCCGCGCCCATGCGCGCGGCCGCCGTGTACGACTCGACCGTGTGCTCGGGGAACTGCATCGCAGCGCCGCGGTGACCGATGGAGAAATCGCGCGAGTTGAAGTCACCGCGGCGTGCACACTGCTGCAATTCGCGCTTGAGCGGGCTGTCGAGCATGTCGTCGACCAGGAAGAATGGACGCGGTCCGAGCTGTACATGGGTCGGGCGCTCAACCGGCGGCATCGGCGAGCGCGCAAAAGCAGACGAAGCAGCCAGACCCAGCAGGGCCAGACCCAGGGCACGGGGCAAATACGACATGGGGATTCCCTCCGGTGGAACGAACGAATGATCGGCGGTGGGTCGGCGCGCACGGAATGGGCCACCGACCGACGGATCATCGGGAGGGGATGTGAAGCGTGTGTGACGGGAGGGCTGCTATCGGCCAACCTCAGAGGCCAGATACACGAGCCAGGGCACTGCGATGGCGGAGCCCTCCGGCAGAATCAGTGATGGGATGGACTCCCCCGTTTGTTTGCGCGACAAACGCGCACTGGTCTTCATTGGCGTGGGGATCAGGTCTTCAACAAACGCAAGGAGTCCGAGATGCATGCTACTACCGTGGCCGTCGACTTGGCCAAATCCGTCTTCCAGATCGCCGTCGCCGATGAGCACTGGCGCAACGTTGAAACCCAGCGCCTCACGCGCACCCAGTTCGAGCGCTGGTTTGCCAACCGCAGCGTCGATCTGGTCGTCATGGAAGCCTGCGGCTCTGCCCACCACTGGGCGCGCTGGCTGAATTCGCTTGGCATCGAGGTGCGCCTGCTGCCCGCCCAGTACGTGCGCGCCTACGTGCGCCGCAACAAGACCGATGCCACCGATGCGGCCGCCCTGCTCGAAGCGGCTCGCGCATCGGACATTCGCCCGGTGCGCGTGAAGTCGGTCGAGCAGCAAGCGCTGCAGGGCCTTCACCGCATCCGCTCGCTGTGGATGGGCACGCGCACCTCGCGCATCAATGCCTTGCGCGGTTTCTGCCGCGAGTTCGGCATCACCATCCCGCAAGGCGCCCGCACCGGGGTCGAGACCATCGGCCGCGTGCTGGCCGATCCGCGCTCGGCCGTGCCCGATCTGATCCGCCACACAGCCGGCATGCTGCTTGAAGAAATCCGCCTGCTTGAAGCCCGCATCGCACAGGTCGAGCGCGAGCTGGCTTCAGTGGCCCGTCACAGCCCGGCCTGCACGCTGCTGCTCTCGGTCCCCGGCATCGGGCTGCTCACCGCCACCGCCCTGGTGGCCGCCACCTCGGGAGACGTGACGCACTTCGAAGACGCGCGCCACTTCTCCAGCTGGTTCGGACTGACGCCGCGCGAATACAGCTCCGGTGCGAGCCGGTACCTGGGTCGCATCTCCAAGAAAGGCGACCGCTACCTGCGCATGCTGCTCACCCACGGTGCCCGAAGTGTGCTGCGAGCGGCCAAGGTGGCCGAGGGCGCAGGCAAGGAGGTCTGCGGCATCCGCCGCTGGGCGCTGGATGTGCAGGTCCGCTCCAATCACAACAAAGCCACCTGCGCCCTGGCCAACAAGCTCGCACGCATCTGCTACGCCACGCTGCGCGACCACGCGCCGTTTGACGAGGCAGCTCGGCTGACCAAAAAAACAAAGCCGGCAGAGCTTCGTCATGCCGGCCTGATCCCACCTGATTCCTTCACCCACCCCATCTCACCTTGCGACGGGTTTGATCGACCATCATGGCCAACCGGGTTCCTCCCACACCGCACTACGCCGATAACTCTTCCGGCAGCTTGCCTGCCGCTTGCAGCGTGTGGCGACGCGGTGACGCAGATTCCATGTCGGCACGGGACATTGACGATCCCACTCCAGATGCCGGATATACGACTGCAGGTGCTTCACCCCAAGGTCCCCAATCGGTCAGGCTCTTGCTGTTGAGGGGGAGTCCATATACGACAGTTAGATCAAGCCCGCGAGCGGTAAAAAAGCGCAAAGAGCGCCCACGGGACACTACGACGCATCGCCGTTCTCCTGTTCAGTCGCGGCCATGCGCAAGGTCGAAGAGAAGAAGTCGAACGTGCAGCCAACCGGGCGACGACGGCAGTTCGAGTTGGGCGTCGCTGCTCTCTGGGGATGCCTAGGCTACACGTCGATGACTTGACCGATTCGTATCAGGTTGCCATCGGGGTCGACGACTGCGAACTCGCGAAGGCCCCATGGTTTGTCTTCCAGAACGTCCATGCGAGGGATGCCGGTGCGAGGCAACTGAAGGGATGAACATCGGCTGTAGAAGTCATCCACGTCTTTGACTCGGATGTAGCAACCAGCTGACGACTTCGCGGGAACAAGTGCCTCGTGCGTGAAGAAGTGCAGCTCGACACCTCCTCTTCTCAGAATGGCATATCCGCCGTCATATTCGTGTGCGCCACCGTCAAAGCCGAGGCGCTTGTAGAACGCGACTGTGTCGGTCACCGAGCGGCTCGGAAGTATGGGAATCGCCAGTTCTTGTTGCTCGATGGACATGGGATCGTGGGATGTGCGAGGCCTAACGAATGAGGTAAGCGGCGTGCCACCGGCACTTCCGCTTGACTGATGGGATGGACTCCCCCGTTTGTTTGCGCGACAAACGCGCTCTGGTCTCCATTGGCGTGGGGATCAGGTCTTCATCACAAACGAAAGGAGTCCGAGATGAATGCTACAACCGTCGCCGTTGATTTGGCAAAGTCCGTCTTCCAGCTGGCCGTGGCCGACGAGCACTGGCGCATCGTTGAAACCCAGCGCCTGACACGCACCCAGTTCGAGCGCTGGTTCGCCAACCGGTCCGTGGGCCTGGTCGTCATGGAGGCCTGCGGCTCGGCGTACCACTGGGCGCGTCGGTTCAATGCGCTGGGCATCACGCTGCGCCTGCTGCCCGCCTCCAGTACGTTCGCGCCTACGTGCGGCGCAACAAGACCGACGCGAGCGACGCGGCCGCCTTGCTCGAAGCGGCCCGAGCTTCCGATATACGCCCAGTGCGCGTGAATTCGGTCGAACAGCAAGCGCTGCAGGGCCGGTGGCGAGCAGCCGTGTGCTGGTCGATCCGACTCCTGACTGAACAAAGCGGGCGTGCTCTAGGGGTCTGTGCTTGGGATCGATCTGTCGCTGTTGTACGCCCCGCTGCAGCAGCACCATCCACAGCCGAACATCGAAGGCACGTTCGCCTGCGGGCACCGCTTCTGCCCGCTGCAGCGAGGCAACGCGACCACACCGATGAACGCCGCGTTGTTGGCCGCCACGCTGGACCTGAGCAGGTGACCTCGATCTGGCACCGGAACAGGTCAGGCATCAGGCCGGTTCGCCGGCCCTCTGCATCAGCAAGGTCTTCTCCCGCCCGTTCCCGGCCAGCCCGGCCAGCCCGGCCGCCCGAAGGAACGCCTCCCTCGCCGCCTCCCTCCGCACCATCTTCTCCAGCAGGTCGCCCTGCACCGCTGGCAGCCAGTGGTAGCGCTGCAGGGCCTTGTCCTGCAGCAGGGTCTCGACGATGGCCAGGCCGGCGGCCGGGCCTTCGGCCATGCTGACGGCGACCGCGCGGTTGAGCTCGACCACGGGCGACGGCGCGACGCGCATGAGTTCGGCGTAGAGCGCGGCGATGCGGGGCCAGTCGGTGTCTTGCGCGCTCGGAGCGCGCGCATGGCAGGCAGCGATCTGGGCTTGCAGCTGGTAGCGGCCGGCGGGCTGGCCCAGCGCCTGCGCACGGTCGAGCGCGGCGAGGCCACGCCGGATCAGCAGCCGGTCCCAGCGCCCACGGTTCTGGTCGGTCAGCAGGATCGGGTTGCCCTCGCGATCGGTGCGCGCCGCGGTGCGCGAAGCCTGGATCTCCATCAGCGCGAGCAGCCCATGCACCTCGGCTTCCTGCGGCGCGAGCTCGGCCAGCATGCGCCCCAGGCGCAGCGCCTCGTCGCACAGCGCGGGTCGCATCCAGTCGCCGCCACTGGTGGCGGTGTAGCCCTCGTTGAAGATCAGGTAGACCACTTCGAGCACCGAACCCAGGCGCTCGGTCAGTTGTTCGCCTTGCGGCACCTCGAACGGCACCTTGGCTTCTCTGAGCGTGCGCTTGGCGCGCACGATGCGCTGCGCGACGGTGGCTTCGGGCAGGAGGTAGGCGCGTGCGATCTCGCCGGTGCTCAAGCCACCGAGCAGCCTGAGCGTGAGCGCGACCCGCGCCTCGGGACTGAGCGCCGGGTGGCAGGCGGTGAAGATCAGGCGCAGCAGGTCGTCGCCGAGGGCGGCGTGTTCGCGCTGCTGATCGATCGCGTCGCTGAAGTCGGGCACCACATGCGCCTCCATCGCTTGCAGGTCACTGGCGATGTCGCCATGCCGCGCCTCGGCCATCTGCTGGTGGCGCAGGTGGTCGAGAGCGCGGTTCAGCGCGGTGGTCATGAGCCAGGCGCCGGGCTTGTCCGGCAATCCGTCGCGCGGCCAGCGCTCCAGCGCCGCGACCAGCGCGTCCTGCGCCAGCTCTTCGGCCACACCCACATCGCGCACGCGCCGCGCCACCGCCGCAGTGATGCGGGCGGACTCGATGCGCCAGACGGCGGCGATGGTGTCGTGGACAGCGAAGTGCACGCGAACAGACTACATCTGCTCGGGCGCCGCGGCTTCGTCCATCCAGAAGACCTCCCACTGGTGGCCGTCGAGATCGGCGAAACCGTCCTGGACCATGAAGCCGTAGTCCTTGGTCGCCGGGATCCGGGTCGCGCCGGCTGCCACGGCCTTGGCCATCACGGCTTCGACCTCGGCACGGCTGCCAACCGACAGGGCCAGGATGACTTCGGTCGACTGGTGCGCGTCGCTGATGGGTTTCTGGATGAAACCCTGGAAGAAGGGCTCGACCAGCAGCATGGCGTAGAAGTTCTCGCCGATTTCCAGGCAGGCACCCTGCTCGTTGGTGAAGCGTGGGTTGAAGCTCAGGCCCAGGGCTTTGAAGAACGCCTGCGAACGGGCCATGTCCTTGATGGGCAGGTTGACGAAGATCTGGCGAAACATGGTAAGGCGTCCTTTCAGGGTTTGCCGAGCGGTTCGAGGGTCTTCATGCGGTCCAGCGCCTCGCTCGGCGGGAATTCATCGAGTTCGATCAGCTGCCGCAACTCGATCACCGCTTCCTTGCCCTTCCCGGCGGGGTTGGGGAAACGCCGGCTCCACTCCATGGCCTCCTCGCGCGAGCGCACCTGGATCAGGGTGTAGCCGGCGATCAGTTCCTTGGCTTCGGCGAAGGGACCATCGACGACCTTGCTGCCGCTGGCGCCGTACTGGATGCGCCAGCCGCTGCGGCTGGGGTGCAGCCCGCTGCCGTCGAGCAGCACACCCGCGCGCGCCAGTTCCTCGTGGTAGGCGGCCATCTCGGCCATGAGTTCCTCGGGCGCCTCGGGGCTGACCTCGGCCTCGAAGTCGGGACAGCTCTTGACGATGATCATGAATCGCATAGCAAAAGTTCTCCAGTTTATAGAATCCAGAACACCGCGGAACCGGCTTCGCCGGGCCGCTGGTGTTGCCCCTTGAGGGGTATGCGGCTACGCGAAGCGAGCAAGCAACGGGGTGGTCAGGTTTTACAGGCCGGCGGCGCCATGTCGGGCTGCATCATGCTGTTGTGGTTGCCCTCGGTGTCGCGAAAGACCACGTACTCGCCGACGCCGGAAATCGCCATCGGCTCGCCGATCACCTCGCCGCCCGCAGCCTTGATGCGCTGCATCGCGGCCCGGATGTCCGGCACGCCCACCACTACCGAGGGGTGCTGCATCGGCCAGTCGGCCTTGAACGGGAACAGGCCGCCGTTGATCGCGCCGGGCACGGCCTCGGGCGGCACCGACGGGCTGGCGCCCGGCAGCGCCGTGTGACCAGCATGTAGTCGCCCATCTCGGGGCCGAGGAACTGGTGGTCCAGCCGAAGGCGGCGGCGTAGAAGCGCGCGGCGCGCTCGCGGTCCTTGTAGGGCATCTCGAATGCACGACGGCGCACAGGGAACGGTGGTGGTGCTCATGGTGTCTGTCCTCTCTGGTTGGTGGGGGTTCACAACGGTGTTCAGCGCCAGCAAGGCCCGAGGCCAGGTCTGCGCCATCCAGTCTTGGTCGGTGCCAAACACGTCGACGTCGAGACGAACTCGGCCGGCCGATGCTCGGCGAGCTCGGCGAGCATGCCGTCGCCGTCGGGCCCGCAGAAGCGGATCGTCGACCCCGCGTCCCAGCAACCCTCGTAGCGCGAGCCTTCGGAGAAAACTGGCGGTCCAGCGCCCGTAGCTGGGCGAAAACAACGTGCTGCGCCAGGCGTGTTCGCGCGGCGCGTGGATCAGGATGTCGTGGTGCTGGGTGGGCATGTCAGGTTTTCTGGGGTGTCATCACCACGACGAAGCAGCCGGCGGGATTTCGACACCCACCCACAAGGAAAACCCTGATCAGGCACGGCTCTCGCCGCAGCAGGGCCCGAGCGGGCGCACCTCGACGGTGCACCACTGCGCGGCCGGGCAGGCGTGGGCCAGGGCGACGCTTCGTCGCGGGTCACGTTTTGCAACAGAAAGAAACCACCCACCATCTCCTTGGCCTCGGCAAACGGCCCGTCCAGGGTCTGTGCCTGGCCGTCGGCGTGGCTGATGCGCACCGCCGCCTCCAGACCCGCCAGCGATTCCACGGCTTGAGCTTGCCCTGCGCCGCCAGCCGCTCGCCGAAGGCGGTCATGGCGGCGTAGGCAGCGCGGCCTTCGGCCTCGCTGCGGTTGGCACGCTGGCCGACGGTTCGTGGATCAAAAGCAGGTAGGCCATCGGGTTTCCTTCGACAAAAGCAGCCGCCGATGCTACACAGGAGCCTTGCACGCGAAAGCACCGGATTCTCCCGCCAGTCCCTGCGTTCACCGTCTGCATCGGCCACTAGGATAGGTCGACACCCTCACAAGGTCCACCATGGCGCTCTACGAAGTCATCTACGTCAGTCTGGCCTCACGCGAATTTGCACCCGACGAGCTGCCCCGGCTGCTGGATCGGTTCGCGCGCGAACAACATGGCCCGCGGCATCACCGGCATGATGGTTTACCACCGCCGCGAATTCATGCAACTGCTCGAAGGGGACCACGATGCGGTTGTGTCGCTTTATGAGCGCATTGCCAGCGATCCACGCCACCAGCAGTTGCGCAAAATCTGGGACGGACCGATCCGCGAGCGCAGTTTCAACGACTGAACATGGCGTTCGTGACGCCCGAGGGCCTTGATCTCAGGCCAGACCGGGCTACCAGGACCTGCTCAATCAGGGCTTGCGCGCCATGCCCGGTGACTCGACCGGCAAGCGCTTGTTGCTCTCGATGCGCGACGACTTTCTCGGCGGCAACTGACCGCAGCCGGCAAACCCCCACCCTGACATGCCGGCGAGACCGTGATGCAATCCGGGATTCATCGGCTGCAGGAGACCGCCATGCCCAACAGCTCGAATCATTCAAGAGCGCCGCCCTCGCCGAGGGTTTCGACGAGGTGCTGGACGCGTGTGGGCTCCGGGCACGGTGCTGGCAGAACACACGCCCCGTTTGCCGTGAAGGCCCTGGTGGTGCAGGGCGAGATGTGGCTGACGGTGGCGGCGAGACCCAGCACCTGGTGCCCGGCGAGCTGTCGAACTCGACCGCAGCGAGCCACACTCGGAGCGCTATGGCCCGGAAGGCGCGACGTACTGGGTGGCCCGGCTGAACTGAGCCACCCCGTTGCCCGGCGCGACGCCACGGTCGCCCACCAAAGCCAGAAAAGGCCCTGATTCGAGCCCGTGTTTCTTGTCAAGACCGCGCGTCTGACGCCGATACTTCCCTGACACAGGGAGGCATTTCACTCTGTCCTGCCAGCGCGATCGGCTGGTCAAGGACGCTGTCGGCATGGGCGCGACCGGCGCCTGCAGAAAGGGCCATTCCCATGAAACTGCGTACCCAGATCCTTGCCTTGGGCCTTGCCGGCCGGCGCCGTCGCGGCGGTGGTCGGTGGTATCGGCGGCGAATCAAACAAGCTCGCCGGATCGATCGA
>WNGS01075025.1:0-13324 GCA_020271785.1 Procambarus virginalis | reverse complement strand
GAGGGGGGGGGGGTGGCCTTCACCCGCGGTGAACACCGGCCTTCACCCGCGGTGAACACCAGCCTTCACCCGAGGTGAACACCGGCCTTCACCCGCGGTGAACACCGGCCTTCACCCCGTGTGAACACCAGCCGCACCCACGAGGGAACACCGGCCTTCACCCGCGGTGAACACCGGCCTTCACCCGCGGTGAACACCAGCCTTCACCCGAGGTGAACACGGCCTTCAACCGCGGTGAACACCAGCCTTCACCCGCGATGAACACCGGCCTTCACCCGCGGTAAACACCGGCCTTCCCCGCGGTGAACACCAGCCTTCACCCGCGGTGAACACGGCCTTCACCCGCGGTGAACACCGGCCTTCACCCGCGGTGAACACCGGCCTTCACCCGCGGTGAACACCGGCCTTCACCCGCGGTGAACACCGGCCTTCACCCGCGGTGAACACCGGCATTCACCCGCGGTGAACACCAGCATTCACCCGCGGTGAACACCGGCCTTCACCCGCGGTGAACACCAGCCTTCACCCGCGGTGAACACCAGCCTTCACCCGCGGTGAACACCAGCCTTCACCCGCGGTGAACACCGGCCTTCCCCCGCGGTGAACACCGGCCTTCGCCCGCGGTGAACACCGGCCTTCACCCACGGTGAACACCGGCCTTCACCCGCGGTGAACACCGGCCTTCACCCGCGGTGAACACCGGCCTTCACCCGCGGTGAACACCGGCCTTCACCCGCGGTGAACACCGGCCTTCACCCGCGGTGAACACCAGCATTCACCCGCGTGAACACCGGCCTTCACCCGCGGTGAACACCGCCTTCACCCGCGGTGAACACCTGCCTTCACCCGCGGTGAACACCGGCCTTCACCCGCGGTGAACACCAGCCTTCACCCGCGGTGAACACCAGCCTTCACCCGCGGTGAACACCGGCCTTCACCCGCGGTGAACACCACCTTCACCCGCGGTGAACACCAGCCTTCACCCGCGGTGAACACCGGCCTTCACCCGCGGTGAACACCGGCCTTCCCCCGCGGTGAACACCGGCCTTCGCCCTCGGTGAACACCGGCCTTCACCCACGGTGAACACCGGCCTTCGTATCTAGATGTGTAGATGTACTGAAGTAACATGACGATAGGAAAGAGCAGGCCAAATCACTCTTGAAGGGAGATTATCGTAACAGCTCCCCCGAAGCCTGCTCTTACGGATTAAGTTACTTCAGTGGATGGTGTAGAGGTAGGAGTAGCTGTCTCTACCTCGTAGACTCTGGAGAGGGCGTCGGCTATGATGTTGTCCGAACCTTTGATGTAGAAAATCTCCAGATTAAAATTTTGCAAGTACAGTGCCCAGCGTAGAAGACGTTGATTGCTGAATTGGGCCTGTTGTAGGAACGCAGGGGATTGTGGTCCGAGTAGATGGTAATAGACCAATCCCCTGTAGGTAAGGTTCAACATATTGCAGATTCAGGACGATGGAGAGGGAGTTCCTTTTCGATAGTGCTGTAGTTCTTCTGGTGAGGCTTGAGCTTGTAGCTGTAGTAGCTAATAGGAAGAACCTCCTCGCCTCGTTGTTGCATCAGGACGCCCCCGATGCCGGTACCATTGGTTGTCGACATTGATGATGAATGGCTTCGTGATTTACTTCGTGATTCGTGATGGCTTCATTTACTCCAGTCCTGACCCCCTTGCTCTAAATGCCACAGTGAATACTGAGCTAGAGAAAGTCCATCTTTGGCTAACTGCTAACAAACTCACCCTTAACATTGACAAAACTTTTTATATTCTGTTTGGCAATAAATCCTCTAATCATATAAATCTCAAAATAAACAATACCCAAATTTGTAACAAATTAGATGGCAAATTCCTTGGCATTCTCATTGATCACAAGCTGAATTTCGGGGACACATTCTAAATATATCTAAAAAAGTTTCAAAAACTGTTGGCATCTTTCTAAGATCAGATATTATGTACCCCGCCCTGCCCTGGTGACTCTCTATTACTCCCTCATCTATCCATATCTCAACTATGGTATTTGTGCTTGGGGTTCTACTACCCAAAATTATTTACGTCCTCTAATCACTCAACACAAAGCTGCTATTAGGACAATATCCAACTCTGGCCCCAGACATCACTCGGTACCCCTACTCAAATCTCTGAATATGTTAGATATTAAGTCACTGCACATTCTCTCATGTGTATTATACATATATAAAACGCTGAACTGTAATGCCAATCCTGACCTCAAAGCTTCATTGCTGGTGTAAAGAACCCATAAGCACCACACCAGAAATAAATACAGTTTTGATATTCCTAGAGTACGATTTAATCAAACTAGAAATGCTTTACAAATCAAGGACCCAGAATGTGGAATGACCTTCCCATCCATGTTAAAGACTGTGCCTCTCTCAACCAGTTTAAGAGAAAAACGAAGCTATACCTAATAAATTCCCTGTAACCTGCCTTACCCCTCTATTGTCAACCAATGTCTGTTTTTGTTTTAAATGACGCTGTTTTGTCTACCGAATTGCATTTGTGCTGCTTTTTCAGCCATGTTCCCCCCTTTAACTGTTTTTTTTTCCTCAACTCATTTTATTCCTTATGCTCAATTAGTCTTAAGCCTTAGTCATTAAAGTTTTTCATGCCAAAACGCTTTGCGTAATAGTGGCTTTAGGCATTGTATGTACTAGCCCTATCTATTAACTCCATCACTCTGTACAATCACTTTTATGTATGTACCTTACCTAAATAAACATTTTGATTTTTTTTTTATATCTGGAGAGGCGAGAATGGGATCAGAACATAGCAGAGATTTAAGTTGTTCAAAGGCAAGGGCCTGTTGAATGGTCCAATGATACCGTTGCTTGGGGCTGGTCAGATTAATCAATGGTGTCGCTACCGTACTAAATTCTTCACAAACCTACGATAGTAAGAAGCAAGTCCAAGGAAGCGCAGGAGCTGCTTCCTGGTCGTAGGTTGTGGGTAATGCTGAATGGCTTCAGTGTGAATTGTTAAAGGAGCTATGCTGCCACTTCCTATCACATGACTCAGATAATGCAATTTACCTTTGGCAATGTGGACTTGCCCAAGTTGATGGTAAGACCGGCTGTCAGGAGCTTGGAGAACAGTCGTTGCAGCTGGAGCAGATGTTCGCTCCAGGTGTTGGTTGCCACAACGATGTCGTCCAAGTAGGCGTAGGTGTGATCAAGGCCATAGATGACGTGGTTGACAGCTCGTTGGAAGGTGGCCGGGCATTACACCAGTCCAACGGAAGGCGTTCATATCTGTATATGCCAAAAGGAGTGGTGAAGGCAGATATTTCCTTAGCTCTCTCTGTCAGGCTTATTTGGTAATAGCCTTTTAACAAATCAAGTTGGGATAAATATTGGCATTACCTATCGCGTCAAGGATATCATCTATGCGTGGTAAAGAATAAGCATCCTTGACGGTCACAAGATTCAATTTCCTATAATCGGTACAAAGGCGTACTTTACCCTGCGGTTTCGGCACNGAATGGGGATCAGAACATAGCAGAGATTTAAGTTGTTCAAAGGCAACGGCCTGTTGAATGGTCCAATGATACCGTTGCTTGGGGCTGGTCAGATTAATCAATGGTGTCGCTACCGTACTAAAATTCTTCACAAACCTACGATAGTAAGAAGCAAGTCCAAGGAAGCGCAGGAGCTGCTTCCTGGTCGTAGGTTGTGGGTAATGCTGAATGGCTTCAGTGTGAATTGTTAAAGGAGCTATGCTGCCACTTCCTATCACATGACTCAGATAATGCAATTTACCTTTGGCAAATGTGGACTTGCCCAAGTTGATGGTAAGACCGGCTGTCAGGAGCTTGGAGAACAGTCGTTGCAGCTGGAGCAGATGTTCGCTCCAGGTGTTGGTTGCCACAACGATGTCGTCCAAGTAGGCGTAGGTGTGATCAAGGCCATAGATGACGTGGTTGACAGCTCGTTGGAAGGTGGCCGGGGCATTACACAGTCCAAACGGAAGGCGTTCATATCTGTATAGGCCAAAAGGAGTGGTGAAGGCAGATATTTCCTTAGCTCTCTCTGTCAGGCTTATTTGGTAATAGCCTTTTAACAAATCAAGTTGGGATAAATATTTGGCATTACCTATCGCGTCAAGGATATCATCTATGCGTGGTAAAGAATAAGCATCCTTGACGGTCACAAGATTCAATTTCCTATAATCGGTACAAAGGAGTACTTTACCGTGCGGTTTCGGCACCAAGATGCAGGGTGAGGCCCAAGGGGACTCACAGGGTGTGGCCAGCCCATGATCCAGAAGGTACTGTAGTTCAGCACGCATAACTTCCTTTTTGTACGGGCTGATACGGTAGAAGGGTTGACGAATCGGCCAGGTAGCAGGAAGCAGCTGGATGTCGTGCTGAACCACATTACACTCTTGGGGATCATCGTTGAACAACTTCTGATGTTTATGAAGAACTTTGATGAGAGGAGCACTATTACTCTCCTGTAAATAAGTAGTAAGATCATTAAGGATTTCCGAGTTGGAAGGCACTGACTCAGAGTCAGTGCTTTCCGGAGGAGAAGCAGGGAAGGTCTCACTGTGAAGGTATGGATCTTTGAAAGGTGGAGAGTGATATTAGCACAGTGGGGGAATACCTTTATACTCCTTGAGTAGATTGACGTGGCACAACTGGGTCCTCCGCCGCCTATCTGGAGTCTCAAGAACGTAGTTGTGGTTGTTTCTGCACTCCTTGATGCGGTATGGTCCTGAAAACATATTTTGCAATGGAGAGCCTGGGATAGGAAAATATGCCAACACGAAGTCTCCTGGTTTAAATTTCCTGATTTTGCTGCGTTGGTCAAAATGAGTCTTCATCCTCTCTTGAGCTTTCAATAGATTGTCATTAGCAAATTTACGTACTCTCTCTAGAATGTGTTTTAAGTTTTGAAGAAACTGGGGCACATTCTGAGGGTCACTGAAGGTGGCATTACGTAGAGAGCCTTTAAAAGCTTTGAGAGGAGTACGGCACGTACGTCCGTAGAGCATCTCATAAGGAGATACTCCTAGAGACTCATTTGGGAGACTTCTGAAAATACACATGATGAGGTCAAGTTGTTTATCCCAGTCTTTCATGGTTTCATTGCAAAATTTCTTTAGGAATGATTTAATTGTTTGGTGACTACGTTCAAGAGAACCCTGTGAAGCAGGATGATAGGGGCTGGACAATACCTGTGTGATGTTGAACTCTTCCAGTGTCTTCTTGAAGAGATCACTGGTGAAGTTGGTGCCACAGTCACTTTGAACCTCCCGTGGAAATCCGTATTGGGTAAAGATCTTCAATAGTTGTTTTACCACCGTAGCAGCCGTAATGTTCTTTACAGGAACTGCTATGGGGAATCTGGTGGTTGGACACAGGATGGTTAGTATATAAGTGTTGCCAGAACTGGTCTGGGGTAAAGGACCAACACAGTCTATGATGAGTCTGTGGAAAGGTTCCGCAGGCACCTGGATGGGAATTAACGGAGCCTTGGGAATCGGGATGTTAGGTTTCCCTGCCATCTGACATATATGACACTGTTATACGTAACTTTTGACGTCCTTGTCTTGTCTGATTCCATGATAGGTTTTGTTAAAACCATAGTGAGAAAGTGCTCCGTGGGCCAGGTGTAGAATATCGGGCCGTAGGCTGGTGGGAACCACTAGTTGTTCGACATTGGCCCAATCGTTATCCTTCGTCAGCTTACTGGGTCTGTACCTGCTATAGAGCAAGTGATTCTCCAGGAAGAACCCAGGGATAATGTCAGGTTGAGTCTCAGCCTGGAAGAATAATGGTGTTAATGAAGGATCCTCCCTCTGTAACTTACGAAACTCCAACATAGTAAGATTCTGTGGTAGGTTCTGATGGTCTTGAGGGACCGCGGTTGCAGTAGAGTCAGCTGGTTGCGGTTGTGCAGCTTGTGCACGGGTGGTCACCAAAACTGGAGGAGAAACTTCATCACTTTCTTGAACCTGTGCTGGAACATACTTTAAGATGGGGGTTGTCCACTACAGAGTCACATACCTGGGGTTTGTCCATGATGATCAGGTTGGAAGGTTGCAGATCTTCGGCCAAGAGAAGTTGCATTCCAGACATGGGAAAAGGCTTTTCCCTGATGGCGACTTGGACTTCACCGGTCACGAAAGGACAATCCAGGTGGACTCTGGCAAGTGGATACGGAGTGGTAGCAGTGAGGTCAGTGATAAGGACGGTTCCCCGGTGTTGGTGAGGTTAGGCACAGCTGATTTCAATATTATGGACTGAAGAGTCGCTGTGTCCCTCAAGATCTTCAATTTGAAACGTCCCTCCGAATCTGCACTGTTGGCAGAGACAGTTCCAGGATACAGGTGTTTGCTGAAGAGAGAAAGATCATTAATAGGAACACCAACATTCATCACAGGCTTACTGGACTTAGGAGGAGTCGGCAATGTGTTTTAATCCAAATTCATTTGCTAAATTGAAGTTTTTGGCAAACGTACTTTCAATTTTTTTATTACTAACCCAGGTGGCAAAAACGAAAGGCAGGCCCCGGGGTGGTATGAAAAGACAATATGTGAGTGTACGCGGGTGCCCCATAAGGCTTCCCCGGATGCTGCATGTCGTCTTCTTCGAGGTCGAGGGACCCTACAAACGCAACCACAGATGGTACCCCTATATATTTATATAACATATATCTATAAAATAGAATGTTTATCCGAGGATGGTGACCAGACACTTGGTGGGACTAGCCTCGCCCAGCTCTCCAAGATGAGTCATGTTGGGTAGGGGAGCGTCATAGCCTAGTCGGTGTCGGCCCAATTGAAATACTTTAAGAAATATCGGCATTTATATTAATAGCAAACCTAAGACAACCGCGCAGTAACAACATCGATGTAGGAGAAATTAATCCACAAGGGCCGTGACGAGGGTTCGAACCTACGTCCGAGAGGATCCTAGATTCTGCCTTAATCGACTGAGCTACGACATGGTAAAATAATTGCAACCAGAAGTTCTTCTGACCTTACTTGGATCCTGCAGCCTCTCCGAGACACAAACCAGGATTTTACACAATTCCCCCCATACACCGAGCTCTGTCAATAAGCCGTTCTACCTCTTTAAAAAATGAGTTACTTCATTACAAAATGAAGTAAGGGCGAAGAGGTTGAACGCCTTATTGACAGAGCTCGGGTGCATGGGGGATTTTGATTGTTGCCGCCGAAGGCGGCTAGTTTATTGTGCACCCCATACTCATCCTGTGAGCGGTAGCGCAAAAGCATTACAGAGGGCACAAAAGGTCTTTATCAGACCTCATCTTAGATTATTACATTAACAATTACATCTATCATTCACACCTTATAGTTACAATGTCAGCTAGTTACAGAGTGAGTGCTATTACAAGAGCTACATATTTACAGTAAGTCATCATACATTAATGGTAGGTCTTATCTCTAATACATAATAGTTTGACCAATGGAGATATTACAGAGTCATAGGGGAGCTTCTGTTTATTGTTAGTCCTCACAATACACTACTTGTTTCTGAATCTCATATGTCGTTTATCTACTGGAAGCGAAATGTGGGTACAGTGCAAGGATTTCAGGTAATTTATCCATGGTAATAAGATAGGTTGCCATATCATACAGAGTGAGCTTAGATTTATCTCTAAATGGCTCAATTTTACTACAATCCAAGATATAGTGTTCGAGTGTGTGTCCCTGTCTTTGTCCACACACTTTACACTTTACTTCATCTAGATCCCTATACGAGCCGAACTGCCAGAGATACTTGTAGCCAAGTCTTATACGAGCTGTGACAGCATCTGTTAGTCTACTGACTTTGTTACTTGCCCCATACACATGTTTTACTTCACACATTTCATTGTGATGAACAATGGACCTGCTAATTCCAGTTTGCACAGTTCTACTTTCTTCAAATTCATCCAGTGCATGGGGGAATTGTGTAAAATCCTGGTTTGTGTCTCGGAGAGGCTGCAGGATCCAAGTAAGATCAGCAGAACTTGTGGTTGCAATTCTTTTACCATGTCGTAGCTCAGATGATTAAGGCAGCGTCTGGGATCCTCTCGGACGTAGGTTCGAACCCTCGTCACGGCCCTTGTGGATTTGTTCATTTGATGCATCACACTATTGTGATTTCTGTGTGTAATCTGTGTAGGAGCTTATGATATATTAATAGTAGTCTTTAAGCAACACAACCATCCACCATCGTACATATTACATGTGACCAACATATTACATGTGACCAACATATTACATGTTGTAACACTGTAAAGGTGTTTGGTTTATTTTTATTTAATACATACATGGAGATATATGAGTCACAGACAAGGATTTGACAGACGCCAACTTGTCTGGCCTGGATCTTACACCTCTAAGTGTTAATTGACAACCAAGTGACCTGAGGTCAGCCAGGCGAATCTCACCTGGCTCTCGCTAATCTTATAATTGAGCCGGGTAGCCTTCAAACATGCCGACGTTTAAGGAGTGGCTTGGTAGAGTGCCGGAGGCTATCTACTTGTGGGCGGAGTTAGCTACCAGGTTTCCCAATATATACTCGGAGAAAGATCGATTCGAGAGGAGAGAAGAAGGACAGCAGAAGCAGAGCCATAGACAGAAGAACAGACGGCAGCGGCCAGCCGTCCAGACAGGCGGTCTGCCGGCGGGGGCGGGACAGTCTCTGTCAACTACAGACCCCCCCCCCCTTTCTCTATTCCACGGAGACTCTTAAGACTCGGAGACACTTGGTGAGTTGAACATTGAGGGACTTTGTCGTGTTCACTAAACAGGTGTTGTGTGATGATCAGGGGCAGTCGAGTTGTAGGGTTCTCGAATTCTTGGATGATGACTCACTTTGAATATTAACATTTTAGTTGAATTGCTTAAATTGATACTTAGTATGTGAAATATAATTGAAAGTTATTATTTAAACTGTGTTTAACTTTGTTCCCTATAATTTGAATGAGTACATGATACAGAGGGAGCATACCTCTTGAAACATCTTGGAGGGTATTATGTTGATACAGACAAGTTCCATTCCTTGTCTTGTATGTAATGATCTAGAATGGATGGTGGCAGCATTTCTATTTTCTATTTCTATTTTCTCTTCTACTATCTACTTTCTACTCTACTATCACTTTTCTACTAATACTATCTACCCCTCCGTCTACCTCTTCTACTATCCTACTCATTATTTCATTTTTCTCTCCCCTCCCCCCCCCCGTTACAATGATGGCAGCGGTGTTGAACAATGTTAATGTAGCATGGTTAATTTAACATTGTTCAGTCCCACGTGTCCTTTTGCCGCTCAGGCGCTATCAGGGAGATATTGACAGGTGTTTAAGATTCGCGAGTTAGCGAGTTTTTTTCAGGTTAGGAGATAGTGATTTTCTGGCGATGTGTTCTTGTGATTTTGTGAGTTTTGTGGAGTTCAGGGAATGTTCACCAGAACTTGCGTGTGTAGTGATTATGTTAGTGATAAGATTTGGTGATTGGGAACTTAGCGGTGGTGGTGTGCAGGTCATCTGAGTGTGACAGGTGACCCGCATGTCCCACGGGGACACCCAGCCTCCGCTGGTCCCCAGGTCAGTTGGGGAGTGGCAGGTGTATTTTAAGTAGTTTTAAGTGGTGGTTCTGCTCAGATTATTGCGATCAACTGTTTTACTCCATTTGAACGCAATAACCCGAGGTGTACTGGTATTGTACAGCATACTAGTGGGGACTAGTGTGTCAGTAGACTCACGTCTAGGGACGCCTAGCGTTGAAGTCTGGTCACAGGGTGTGGCAAAAGTTTGAGTTGTGGACCCGCAGAGAAGCGAGGGAAACACTCGAGTCACGTAGGTGACTGTAGGATAAGGGTGGGAGTAACGGTAATTAAGTACTTAAGATTAAGAACGGTACAGTTAAGTTAGGCTAGTGTTTGGTCTCTATAGTATTGATATTTTTTGTAGAGATTCGTTTAGTGACAAGTTTAAGTAGTGACGATCTTATTCTCTCTTCTCTAACTTACTCTGTTACTGTTTTTGTTCCACCAAGTCAGTATCATTCAGTGTTAATTGGATTATTTAAAAAATTTAAGTGTAGTTGTTGCCAGGAGGAGAACCTTATGTCTAGACTGTGTGAACCCTATGTTAACTACAGGGTCACACAACATTTGTGGTACACGGTATTGTCGCCTTTATGTTCATTCCAGGTGTCGCCAGAGGAGAGAGGCGCGCACACCCAGGAGAGGGAGACGGCTGCCTTTGTACACTCAGGGGCTTATCACCACCACGACGACCTGCCCCTTACCTGGAGGTCATTGCTCCACCACCACCATCACCCGGGGGACCCCAAAGATGCAGCCCTCTCGTCGGTTAAAATGGTCTCCCCAGTGGACCCCAGGACGGACGGACCCCCAGTGGACCCCAGGTCGTCTGCAGACGACCCCAGACGACCCAGTAAAAATGGAAGAGGAGCAACAACGACTCCAGTCTGTCCCACCAACATCGGTCTACCTAGGATGGACCCAGGACGGACAGACCCCAAATGGACCCCAGGTCGCTTGTCTAAGACCCAAGAAGAGAAGAAAGAAGAAAGAAGAGAGAGAAGAAAGAAGAAAAGAAGAGTAGAAGATAAGACCAAGCTGAGTGAGACACGATGCCTAGTGTCCCTTGCTGATGTCAGCATCATTGCATGGAGCGTAATTGCAAGACAGGATCGTTTGCCTTAACTGGCCGCCCCTCCTGCAAGCATGGTGCTCTGTTGAGTGATTCCTCCTGTGTCGTGCGGACTTGATGTGGCTGTCAGAAGTGGCTCTCTGAAGGAGGCGTACTGGAGCAACTGGGAGGGAAGAAGTAGGATGGGATTTCTACGGTGCCAACTATATGGAGGTCTCGAAACTTGTAGTCCCTATAGCTGTGAAGAACCCCAATATACGTCTCTCATGGTGACTGACGTAGGGCCAATTACAGATCAGCTGGGACAACCGAATTCCACGGTCCTGTGCGCAGTTCAAGTAGTAACGGCTTCCTGGTTGGCAAGAGTTGTTGTGCGTTAACGACGGAGAAGCGACGGACGCAGTTGTGTTGAAGAAATATGGTACAGGACTATCTACAGGACCAAGCAGTGACGCCGCCCAGCAGAGACAATGGACGCCTGTCTACATATTTCATTTTTAGAGTAGGATGATGTATATTGTTAGCTAGGATGTAATTTTTTCCGTTAATAAAGTTGTCGCACACAGCTAGCTTGCTTTAGCAGTGTTGCAAAAACTTTATTTTCGGGGAGAAGGGGAGATGTAACACTGTAAAGGTGTTTGGTTTATTTTTATTTAATACATACATGGAGATATATGAGTCACAGACAAGGATTTGACAGACGCCAACTTGTCTGGCCTGGATCTCACACCTCTAAGTGTTAATTGACAACCAAGTGACCTGAGGTCAGCCAGGCGAATCTCACCTGGCTCTCGCTAATCTTATAATTGAGCCGGGTAGCCTTCAAACATGCCGACGTTTAAGGAGTGGCTTGGTAGAGTGCCGGAGGCTATCTACTTGTGCGGAGTTAGCTACCGTTTCCCAATATATACTCGGAGAGCTATCGATTCAGGAGAGAGAAGGACAGCAGAAGCAGAGCCTAGACAGAAGAACAGACGGCAGCGGCCAGCCGTCCAGACAGGCGGTCTGTCGGCGGGGGCGGGACAGTCTCTGTCAACTACAGACCCCCCCCCTTTCTATTCCACGGAGACTCTTAAACTCGGAGACACTTGGTGAGTTGAACATTGAGGGACTTTGTCGTGTTCACTAAACAGGTGTGTGTGATGATCAGGGGCAGTCGAGTTGTAGGGTTCTCGAATTCTTGGATGATGACTCACTTTGAATATTAACATTTAGTTGAATTGCTTAAATTGATACTTAGTATGTGAAATATAATTGAAAGTTATTATTTAAATGTGTTTAACTTTGTTCCCTAGAATTTGAATGGGTAACATGATACAGAGGGAGCATACCTCTTGAAACATCTTGAGAGGGTATTATGTTGATACAGACAAGTTCCATTCCTTGTCTTGTATGTAATGATCCTAGAATGGATGGTGGCAGCATTTACTATTTTCTACTTCTACTATCTACTCTTCTACTTCTACTACTACTTTCCTACTTTTACCTATCTACCCTTCTACCTCTTCTACTTCTCCTACTCACTTCCTACTTACTCCATTTCAATCATTTCCCCCCGTTACAATGATGGCAGCGGTGTTGAACAATGTTAATGTGCAGTGTTAATTTAACATTGTTCAGTCCCACGCGTCCTTTTGCCGCTCAGGCGCTATCAGGGAGATATTGACAGGTGTTTAAGATTCGCGAGTTAGCGAGTTTTTTTTTCAGGTTAGGAGATAGTGATTTTCTGGCGATGTGTTCTTGTGATTTTGTGAGTTTTGTGGAGTTCAGGGAATGTTCACCAGACTTGCGTGTGTAGTGATTTATGTTAGTGATAAGATTTGGTGATTGGGAACTTAGCGGTTGGTGGTGTGCAGGTCATCTGAGTGTGACAGGTGACCCGCATGTCCCACGGGGACACCCAGCCTCCGCTGGTCCCCAGGTCAGTTGGGGAGTGGCAGGTGTATTTCTTAAGTAGTTTTAAGTGGTGGTTCTGCTCAGATTATTGCGATCAACTGTTTTACTCCATTTGAACGCAATAACCCGAGGTGTACTGGTATTGTACAGCATACTAGGGGGCTTGGTATGTCAGTTGACTCACGTCTAGGGACGCCTAGCGTTTGAAGTCTGGTCACAGGGTGTGGCAAAAGTTTGAGTTGTGGACCCGCAGAGAAGCGAGGGAAACACTCGAGTCACGTAGGTGACTGTAGGATAAGGGTGGGAGTAACGGTTAATTAAGTACTTAAGATTAAGAACGGTACAGTTAAGTTAGGCTAGTGTTTGGTCTATTAGTATTGATATTTTTGTGGAGAGTCGTTTAGTGACAAGTTTAAGTAGTGACGATCTTATTCTCTCTTCTCTAACTTCCCTCTGTTACTGTTTTGTTCCACCAAGTCAGTATCATTCAGAGTTAATTGGATTATTTAAAAAAATTTAAGTGTAGTTGTTGCCAGGAGGAGAGCCTTATGTCTGACTGTGTGAACCCTATTAACTACAGGGTCACACAGCAGCTTGGAACACGGTATTGTCGCCTTTATGTTCATTCCAGGTGGTCGCCAGAGGAGCGGTGCGCACATATACGGAAGAGGGAGACGGCGGCTTGTACCACACCCAGGGGCGGTTATTACCACCACCACGGCAACCAGCCCCTTACCTGGAGGTCATGGGTCCACCACCACAC
>WNGS01075007.1:39344-49531 GCA_020271785.1 Procambarus virginalis | reverse complement strand
TTCACCTGATTTTTCAGCATCCCTGTGTACAGGAGCTGTAGCTGATGTGTGGAAAAAGGCTAACATAGTTCCAATCTACAAAAGTGGAAACAGGGAAGAACCCCTTAATTATAGACCTGTATCATTGACAAGTGTAATAGTCAAAATATTGGAAAAAATAATTAAAACTAAATGGGTAGAACACCTGGAGAGAAATGATATAATATCAGACAGACAGTATGGTTTTCGATCTGGAAGATCCTGTGTTACGAATTTACTCAGTTTCTATGACCCAGCAACAGAGATATTACAGGAAAGAGATGGTTGGGTTGACTGCATCTATCTGGACATAAAAAAGGCTTTCGACAGAGTTCCACATAAGAGGTTGTTCTGGAAACTGGAAAATATTGGAGGGTGACAGGTAAGCTTCTAACATGGATGAAAAATTTTCTGACTGATAGAAAATGAGGGCAGTGATCAGAGGCAATGTATCGGACTGGAGAAATGTCACAAGCGGAGTACCACAGGGTTCAGTTCTTGCACCAGTGATGTTTATTGTCTACATAAATGATCTACCAGTTGGTATACAGAATATATGAACATGTTTGCTGATGATGCTAAGATAATAGGAAGGATAAGAAACTTAGATGATTGTCATGCCCTTCAAGATGACCTGGACAAAATAAGTACATGGAGCGCCACTTGGCAAATGGAATTCATGTAATAAATGCCATGTTATGGAATGTGGAATAGGAGAACATAGACCCCCACACAACTATATATTATGTGAGAAATCTTAAAGAATTCTGATAAAGAAAGAGATCTAGGGGTGGTTCTAGATAGAAAACTATCACCTGAGGACCACATAAAGAATATTGTGCGAGGAGCCTATGCCACGCTTTCCAACTTCAGAATTGCATTTAAATACATGGATGGCGATATACTAAAGAAATTCTTCACGACTTTTGTTAGGCCAAAGCTAGAATATGCAGCGGTTGTGTGGTGCCCATATCTTAAGAAGCACATCAACAAACTGGAAAAGGTGCAAAGACATGCTACTAAGTGGCTCCCAAACTGAAGGGCAAGAGCTACGAGGAGAGGTTAGAGGCATTAAATATGCCAAAACTAGAAGACTGAAGAAAAAGAGGTGATATGATCACTACATACAAAATAGTAACAGGAATTGATAAAATCGATAGGGAAGATTTCCTGAGACCTGGAACTTTAAGAACAAGAGGTCATAGATATAAACTAGCTAAACACAGATGCCGAAGAAATATAAGAAAATTCACTTTCGCAAACAGAGTGGTAGACGGTTGGAACAAGTTAGGGGAGAAGGTGGTGGAGGCCAACCGTCAGTAGTTTCAAAGCGTTATATGACAAAGAGTGCTGGGAAGACAGGACACCACGAGCGTAGCTCTCATCCTGTAACTACACTTAGGTAATTACACTTAGGTAATTACTCTGTTGTGCTCACATATTTTAATAGAGTATCCTTCTGTTTCTTGATGTCACTTACTGTACTTTTCCCGATGTTAAATCTGCTGCTGCTCGTGCATGAGAATATCCATTATCGAGTTTCTTAATTAACTCCAGCTTCTGTGCAACTGTCAGGCGCTTCCTTTGGGTAACTTTTGGCATTTGTAAATTGAAAAGATCACAATTAACAGTACAGTAATATCCTTCACAATTGATGCTAGCCGCGCGAGTTCACAGTAAACAATGGGAACACATGGCGCGGCGGAGCACAATCTAGGTCCGTGGGAAAAAAAATACCTAGTGCCTATACTATAAAAGGTATTTAATAAGAAGACAAAGACTTTTGCTTAAGGGCCCGGTCTAGTTATGTAGAAAATTTGTTCAATGTCAACCAATATTATTTGACTAGTTGTATATGAAAAGTGCTGAAATTGTCCCAAGTTTCAGTACTGCAGCGTAAATAGAAAAAAGATTTTTTTTTTTTTTGTTTTTTTTTTCAACGTTTTTTACACATTTTCAAGTCTACACTTCTTCACACACGTTTCAGATATAATTATTCTGTGACACTTTTCTGACACATTAGCATATAATAAATGATTGCATGATTTAGGATTTCCAAAACATCTTTAGTTTTCCTAATACAAATGTTCAAAGTTCCACCCAAAAATTATGCAAAAATGGCATGTTTATTGCTATTATAAATCAATAAATGAACTTAGAGAAAAGTGAAATCTTGCACATGTAGAGACATGCCCTCCACATATACTGTGTAAGTTTCATGTAAATTGAATAAAAAATTATTCAGTTTTGTAAACATTTGTGTCAATTGAAAAAAAAACAGAAATTAATGAAGTCTAAGGTTCTAAAATCTGTGGCTGAGGTTGACATCAACCAATTTTCTCCAAAATTGGCATCCTTACAGATAGGTATACGTACAGTAAGGTGTGTAAGTTTGATGCAAATCGTCCGAAAAAAATTTGAAAAAAAAAAAATTGAAAAAAAAAAAAAAAAAAAAAACTTTTTTTTTTTTTTCTTAAAATTTTTTCCAATTAAACTAATTATAATATTTGTTTAATATATGCTATTGTGATAGCAAAGAGTCATAGCTATGATTTCAGTTGACACTTTTGATTCATAATCGATTTTGACCATTTTGGCATAATTTTCACAACTACTTCATTATTTTTTTTCTCCCTTCCTATTTATGCTACGATGCTGAAACTTGGACCAGATGAAACACTTTTCATATAGAACTTGTCAAAAAAGTTTGATTGAAATCGAACGAGTTTTCATTTTTGCATTTTTGGAGCCAAACTGGATTGGACTGCCCCCTTAATAAAAACTGTTTCAAAATATTATATTAATAATAATTTAGAATTTTCTTCATTAAACTGAATCATTTTAATAGAAAAATTAAGATGTAATACAGTGGCACCTCGACATACGATTGCCCCTACTTACGATAAATTCGAGTTCCGATATAAATTTCATCAAAAATGCGACTCGACATCCGATGGTGTCGTCGACATCCGATATTTGTTGGTACACGTTCGGGTCGGCCGAGCGCGTGGTTCCCGGTCACGCGGTCCGACCTGCCTCAGTTTACTACAGCTACCCGCTTAGTGACGATCGCGCCTATAAGAAATTCCGCTTTTGTGGTGATTTTTTTGCATTTTGAACATTAAAGTAATTATTTTCTATCGCGCCATGAGTCCCAAGAAAGTCAGTGGTAAGGCTCAACATATGAGATCCCATGTAAGAATGACCATAGAGCAGAAACAAGAGATCATTCGTAAATATGAAGACGGTGTGCGGGTCGGTGAACTGGCTAGGCAGTACAACAAATCTCAGTCAACGATATCCACCATACTGGTTAAGAAAAAGGACATTATGGGTGCTAAAGTGATGCATCATTACAGACAAATGTTAAATCGAATGGAAAAACAAATGTCTCTTGACAAATTTGTAGTGAGACAAACAAGCACTGAACCACAACCAGGTCCTAGTGGTATTCAGGCGAAACGTAGGAGAGAGAGTACCCCAGAGAAAACATCACTGCCTGATGTGATAATGGAAGGGGACTCCCCTTCCAAACAGTAACAACTCTCCTCCTCCCCCCTCATCACCATCTTCCATACGCCATCGAAATCCCTCCATAAAGGTAAGTGAAGTTTTGGTGCTGTATTGTAGTTAGAAAAAAACATTGTATTCAGTATAAAATGTATTTTTATGTTATTATTTTGGAGGGTGGGGAACGGATTAATTCAAATCCCTTTATTTCTTATGGGAAAATTCGCTTCGACTTCCGATATTTCGACATACGATCCGTCTCTGGGAACGGATTAGCATCGTAAATCGAGGCCCCATTGTATATGACTCTGAACGATCCAGGTCGGTGGCCTGGTCGCCATGTGAGGGGTCGCCTGTGCCACAACAAACCCAATACCGACCGTCGGTAATATCGACCGCCAGACCGGTATAGGAGGCTCCAGATACCAGGCTCCCAAACCGGTCGTTAATACCGGCAGATCGGTATAAAAGAGGCCGTTAAATTGAGTGGATACTGTACACACATACATATAATAATAATGAATCCTATCCCCTATACTATTATAGTCAGGTTGCACTCCAACACCATCAGAACTCTATCATCAGCTTGTCAAGAGGTATCCTATCTCCTTGTATTACCTAATATTACCAACCTCCTCAAGTAGATCAAGTCTTACAATATAATGTTGCACTTTCAATAAGAGAATATATACACATAAATATCTATAAACATGTACAAGGAAAATCGGCATGTGAATGCAATAACATACATATACAGTGGAACCTCTATTAACGAGTTTAATCCGTTCTGGCACCGAGCTCGTTACCTGGAAAACTCGTCTTTGGAAACAAATTTCCCCATTTAAAATAAAGGAAATAAATTTAATCCGTTCCACTCCCAAAAACATCCATACTTGTATGACATTTTTTAATGTAAATATAATACTGCACATGTAATTATGAATGTTTTGTTGCACTGTTTTAATGTTTACTTTACCTTATGAAGAGTCGTTGCTGGCTTGAGGGAGACGATGGGGAGGTGGGATGGAGGAGAGGGGTTATGGTGTGGAAGGTGAATCCACCTCTGAGTCAGGCGGGCTCTCTCTTCTTGGGATTTTCACTCCACTGGGACCAGGTTGTGGTTCACTATCACTGGCTCTTCTTTTCTCTACTTTTGGAAAGAACTTTTATATTGACAATTGCTTTTGTCTTTGTTTTAGGATATCCATAAAACGAGACAGCAAATTGTCATTAAACATGTTCACACACTGGGTTGTCATTGCTTGACCAGGGTGATGTCAGTGGAAGAGGCAGCATCCTCCCTTACCTCCTCATTCCCTTACTAATGGTGTAAATTGTTGATGAGGACCTGTCATACTCCCTTGTGAGATCAGTCACACAGACACCACACTCATGCTTCGCTATAATTTCCTTCTTCAAATCCACAGTAATTGTATCTTTCTTCCTCTTGACAACACTATCTTTAGCAAGCAGCTTCTTTGGAGACATCATTAGTTACAAATTGTAGTCGCAAAACCACTAAAAACCCAAAGAAAAGAGCAAATAAATCCAGAGGGATGCTTGACGTGTGAGATAAAATAACAACACTGGCGTCGAAGGCGTCCGAGAATTTGCGAGAACCCGCGAGACGCTGGGAAGCACCATGTGGTTTCGCTCGTTAATAGAGGCGAGCTCGTCAATAGAGACAAATTTGCTGCGAGTGGCTTGCTCGTTACTGGAAAAACTCGTTAATAGAGCCACTCGTTAATCGAGGTTCCACTGTATATATATATATATATATATATATTATATATATATATATATATATATATATATATATATATATATGTATAAATGTTCATAGACACACAATGAATCAATGGATCACTCTATCAGTCCTAGAACACATCTGTAGGTAATCCTGCCTACGACTGTAATTCTAAACTTCGGTATAAACACTTCTTGGTACAAGAATGGCAAACGATCACTCGCCTCTCATTGCGTCTTGCACGCTAATGACAAACACTCTCACCTCCATACAAGTACTCATTTAGAACTCCCCCTTCCGCATCTGGAAGTTCACTACCCTGATATCTTCAGGTTCTTCCGGGCTTAACCACCAGGATCCTCTGCAGCTCCTCCAGGCTGCTACCATGAAGTTTCCTTGAACAATTATGGTGCTTCTCTACTCCTACTAGGGTCCTCCACAGCTCTCCTGGCTGCTGCACCATAAAGTTTCCTCGAACAACTGTGGTACTTCACCACCTCTACAGAAGCACGTGACACTCCTCACTGCTTCTCCTCACAGCTCGAGGTTCTACTCCTCCACTTCCTTGGAGTCTCATCAGCTACTCCCTTTGTGCTGGCTTCGAAGTCCTCAGCAACTTCTTCCCCAAAGACAAACCACAGATTGTCTGGTCGAGGGCGCTCCTTCTCTCTGACGGAGCCTGGTAAGGGCGCTGCCACAGCCCACGAAAATGTCTCTGGGCAGCTTAATACTCTCTCCTCGCCATCCAGGACTTGAGACCACACGTCCTCAGCTCGATTCCACAGCTGGCACGTCTGCACACTTCTCCTCACTTGGAGATATATCACTAGGAGTTCCCTTCTGACGGGAGCTCAAACGGAGCGCGGCTTCCCCCTGCGATGTCTGGCACTCAAGTGGGGTCAAGTCCCTCCCAAAGCGAGCCTCACGCCTCCAGCCAATTGTCCACATCTCCTAACCAGTCATTTATCTGTTAACTTATTCACTGCCCTTAATCTCAAATTGTTATTTAAATCCAACAAACTATTTTGCTTATGTGTTATCACCTCCATATTTCCTGGGCCTTCCAGTTAGGTCAGGCTTGCTGAATAACTCTCAAGGGGGAGACTCGTTTCTCCTGCAGGCTGAGATCACAACACTATATAGTGTGTGATACTGTACAGTGTGTATATAAAGTATAAATATAAATATATTAGGCATGATACATTGGAAATTGTGCAGGATAAGTGAACTTGTTTGTGATGCACGTAACACAGTTTCTATGGACAGTACGGATGTTGTACTGCAATAATATAGTGTACGTGTTCATTATACATTGGATTGGCACTTAAAAACAATGAAAATGTATTTGGAAAGGTGCGCAAAAAATGAACAAAAATATATTCGCAGCAACTCGCGCGCCCCGCCCCGAGTGCCCCACCGGCCCCGGGAGGTTACGGCACAGGCGCATGGGGAATGATGATGTCACGTCCCATCTTACGGACCCCATAGTAGCCAAAGTAAGTACAATTTCGATTTTTTTTTCTACGTACCCATACTGAGGGAAGGGTTTCTGACACTTTAAAAAGAAAAAATAATTTTTTCCAGAGAATTTATTTCCTGCGCACTGCTGGGGTGTCATATTTGGAGGCAACGCAGTTAAGGGGTTAAGCATTTCCGTTAATTTCTTCCTCCTTTTGTAATGTCGTCTGCATTCTCTTTCTACATTGGAGCTCTTTCTGGCTTTCCTCAAAGGAACATGTTTCAGACAGACTTCATATGCTTCTGAAGTCAATTTTTCTATTCCTTGTGTAGGATTTTTATTTCTTAGAACATTTTCCCATTGAATGTTTGTAAGTTCCCTGTTTATTTTCTCCCAGTCTATCCTCTTATTATTAAAATGGAATTTATTGAATAGCCCTTCTCCCTTGTTGTTTCTCTTGGGCCTACTACAGTTATTAACACTTTCGCGCGCGCGGCACTCAGGGAAAAAAAAAACTGATTGTGCGCGCGGCGTTCTGGGCGCTCAAGTGTAAAGACAAAAAAGTGTATAAACTTTTCACGCTCCTAACATCAATTCTCAAGCTACGTATTTCATTTTGGTATCAATGTGTTGGCAATAAAATTCTCTACAAGATCATATGCATAAAATGTCACCAAAGCATTTGCTATCCCACCACGAAATAAATAAACATGATGATGACTCGCCGTGACACCCAAACAGGAAGTAAATGTTCATACTCTTTCGTTTGTTGCCAGCTCCACAGTGATCCTACAGCATTGATTTTGATATCACTGAACTCGCAATAAAATTCCCCACCCAGACATATGCTTATCAATGTATAATTATGATACGGGGTGACCCACACGAGTGTGGGAAGTGGCCGAAGCGTTAGCCGTGATTTCAGCAGCGATGACACTGTTGTGATGCAGCGCTTTGAAAGTTTATACTTATTTCACTGTCCTGACATTATTTCTGGAGCTACGTATTTCATTTTTATAGCAATGTGTTCGCAATAGAAAGTTCTATAAGAACATGGGTAGAATTGGTCAACAGAGCGTCAAATAAATTTGCGGCAAATAAAATCTTACGCGTGTTTGTACCCGTGAACGTAAAAAGTTTTTACTTTGTTCATGTTTTTCAAGTTTATACTCGTTTCACACCGTTTTTTTTTGTATAGTGTTCGGAATAAAATTCCCTACACAGACATATGCCTATCAAGTACAATTCTTGGGAATTCACAGCTGTAGAGACGGCCAAACACACACAACCGGAACCCGCTCTGGATACTCCAACTCACACCCGCAACACCCACAAAAAAGTTTCTGGTGTTTCGTGTATACTTTAGTTTTCGTGCTACAGTTGTCATTTAGGTATCAAAATATTCCTAAGAAAATCGACTACAATACTACAACAACCTAGGACAATTATGTGTACTTACCAAAGGAAAGACGATTGTAGAAAAATAAGTTGAGCATTTTCTCTCCACTCCACCTCCTTCAGGTACCGATTCCTGAAGTTGCTCAACAGATGTTCGTAGGTGGAGTGAAGCTGGTGCGGGTGGTTACTTCTTGTCCACATAATACACCCTTTTCCTGTGATAACTGGTGTAACACGGTATGACACAAAGTGGAACATCGCATGTCTTGCATGCTATACCAGTTTCCTTCCTAATACCCGACTTTGAACACACTTGACACCTGCGACGTTCGGGAGTTTTACAAGTTCATGCTTCAATTTGTAGTTCAGGCGAGTCTCTGATAAAACAACACGTCCCTGTTGTCTCTGTGTTGGTTGTACACTACAGTCTGAATCGTCGCTCTCACCATTGTCTTCAAACAACAGTGTAGCAGATGAAATATCTTCATCAGATTCATGGTTGGCTTCAGCACGAGGTGTAGACGTGAAGAGAGGCGCCTCACACCCGACGGGCCAGGTGTTGACGGGTTAGCAGCAGGATACACAGGACCAGTGTCATCATTTATGTCTGGAGCATGAACTAAATGAGGAGATGGTGTTGTTGTTGCAGGCCACTCTTCCTTGTCAAATTTCAATAAAGCCCAAATAGCAACCTCATGAAACTGGAGCAGAGTTAGTTTCTTTCGGTCATCTGTGTTGGCCTTGTACAATGCATAAGCGTTTTGCAAAGCCATTTGCAGGAAATAAAAGGTTATTTTCTTTGTCCACTTGTGACATTTCCTGGCGAAATGGTAATACTTTACCATTTGATCAAAGTGGTCAACACCCTTCATGAACTTATTGTAGTCAATAATTGCCTTTGGTTTGTTCACCACAACCTGCTGTAGTCCTGTTGTTCCATCTGGCCTACGAACTCGTTTGCGTTTTTGAACTCTATTTGTGTCTGCATTGTGGAGGTTGGTAATCATAGAGACAACTCGCTTGTCTTTCCACAGCAGAATGAAGGTGTTGTCCTTGCGGCGGTAGACTGTGGTATCCACATCAATCTTAGTCTTCGCTATATGTTGCAGGTCTTTTGGGGCGCCACATATCATCGATCATCGAACAATGGTGGAATATTGTCCTCAAGCCACACAACACTGGCCCCAGGCTGGCGAGTACGTACTGGACGTGTACGCTTGCGAGAGGCTGGGGGGCCTCATCTACCTCACTCGGTTCATCCTCACCTGATAATTCATAGCTTGAATCACTCCCACTATCAACAAATGGGGTTATTTTCAAACCACGAGTAGGAGGTCGTTTCCTTAGCTGGATTTTAGGCATGCACGCACCACGTGTGCGCCTTGTGGTGAGAGGCGGCAGTGCTGGTGCCCCCTCGCCTACTCCTCCTCTGTTAGGCCTTCAGAGTCCTCCTCCGTCGATTCAGCCCCATGGGCTCCAGGCCCCCAAATTCACATTCTTCTTCTAAATCCTCACCTTCTGCCTCACTTCCATCAAATCCACTTGATCAAAGGCATCCAAGAGATTGGGATCTTGGTGGGAGTGAGCCTCAATCCAGAGAACCTCCTATAGATGTCGGTAATCTTGTCTTTTCCAGATGAATCAGAGGCTCCTGTAGCCGAAACACCACTTGGGCCTGGTGCTGGATCCATTATTGATGAATGTAGTTGGTTACAAACACACAGAAACGGTAAAAATCCTTGAAACCGTGCGAGTTTGGCGCGCAAGGGGAGAGAGATGCGATCGCTCCACGTGACAACAAAATGGGCCTGTCACGTGACCCAGTAGGCCGACGTGACATTCGGCCTACCTGAAAGAACGGGAATTTCATGGCGCACAGTTTGAAACAAACCCCAAGTAAATCGGATTTAAGCTGGATTTTTTACAATTATTTTAATACGGACCGTAAATGTACGACGCGACCGCACAACCGATAGAAATATAGCCGTCGTATATGTACGGGGTGGGCGCGCGAAAGTGTTTAATGTTAGTTTGCTCTTCAATGAGCTTGTGGTC
>WNGS01075007.1:0-16187 GCA_020271785.1 Procambarus virginalis | reverse complement strand
GTGTAAACTGATACTGTGAGCGCTTGGGTAGCCTCACACATACTGTGCTCTCTGTGACTTAAACTCAAGGTGAGACTTGCTCACGACATATAAAATATCCTGAAGAATATATATATAGTACTAAAGGGGAAAGGGAGGGAACTGTAAACACCTACTTCACCTATCTAGGATGACAGTTGGGTTGTAGCTCCTGGTCCAGGCTCTCGCCTCGTTCATCCAGAAGAAACACAAGCCCACACCTTAGGATGTCGCGTCTCGCCGCTTCTGTACACAGCAGGTCCGTGCTTCTTTCCTACAGTACGTCGCCGGGCTGAAGTCGGTCTCCTGGCCGTCAACTTTCCTCCCAACTACGGCAGCCAGCCTACGTCTCGGCGGTCGTCGTACGTTTCCCAATTAGTCCTTGTCACTGTACTCCCAGAGTAACTGCCTCTCACCACTACGAAGTCACTGAAGTATCAGCCGTCCCGGACGACACACGCACAGCACCCGACTTCAGAGCTCTTGAAGCTCACAACACTGTCAATTCCCTCGTCGTCTAGATATATCGCTAGGTATTTGGGAAGACTTCTCGACGTGCTTGCATCCAACTGTTGACTCGTAGGGTTCACGAAGGTGGGGTTACTGTCAAACTTGACAGGATCGTCGATCACACGTTCAACCTGGTTGACAAGGTTGTCAACCTGGTTCACTCACGGTGGGTGGCCCGGCCACTAAGCTGTCTCTTATACTGGTGAACTGCCAACGACGACACACGTCGATGCCCGGCCCACTTCTTGCAACGCACCTGTCCCTGAGCACTTGTTGCTCAATATTCTGTCAATTCCTTATCTGAGCCACTTCTGGGTTGCAGGAAGACCTCACAGAGTGCGTGCCAACAACTGGAGACGCTTAAATCCACCGGAGTTCGGTAAATCCGTCACTCTGACAGGACGACCGATTGCGCGTCCTACCTCTCGGACGTGTCGTGAAAGACTGACATCGTCTCGGCGCCAACACGGCTGGACTCGCCCTGCCTACGTGACGTCACTTTTCCAAAGTTGGTTTTCATTGGCTCCCAGTGCCATGTCGCTGACGGTGACCAATCTGGCGCCACTGACGTCACACAGTTTTGGCGGGAGAACAGACTTGCCAGCGCCATATTGGCTCCCTAAAGGGCCTATCCCACAGGTCAAAATACTACATTTTCGCAAATTTCTCGGCTCTTCGAGAATACTGTTCTCTCCCACATATGTTCAATTGATGCCTGCAATGTAGAGAACGCTCGGGAATAGTGGACATGACTCTTACAGCAGGCGTGGGAGAATTAGAAGGGGGGGGGAACACCGTCACAACACATGGAACTGCCTACCCTAAATAATAATTTTTGGACCTGTAGATTTGTAGACCTCATCCTGGAAACATTCTTGTATCAACATGTTAAACAAGCTACGAGGATGAGGGAAGGAGACGTTCCCTCCATGCTAGATTTGATATTTACCAGGAAGGAGGAAGAGATATTTGACATTCAGTACCTTCCTCCCTTGGGTAAAAGTGACCATGTCTTTTTGGGAATAAAGTATGCGATGCGTTATAATCTGGTAGAAAATATGACGGTCGATGCAATTGAAAAACATGACTTTAGGAGAGGACATTATGGCAACCTTAGGATATTTTTTAGTGAGTATAATTGGACAGACTTGTTGCTAGGCAAGGAAGTAAATGAGATGTATGTCAAGTTTTGTGAAATATATGATAAAGGCACAAAAAAATTTATACCAGAACAGAGAAGCAGAACTAGGAAACAGGATTGGTTCAACAGAAAGTGTGAGAGGGCCAGAGACCAAAAGACACAAAAATGGAATCAATACAGGAAGAGGCCAAACCCCCAAACATATCAGCGATACAAAGATGCGAGAAACACTACACGGCAGTGAGGAGAGAGGCAGAAAGAAATTTTGAAAAAGGGATTGCAGACAAATGTAAAACAGAACCAGGTCTATTCTATAAATTCATAAACAACAAATTGCAGATAAAGGATAATATTCAGAGGTTGAAAATGGAAATAGATTCACGGAAAATGAAAAGGAAATGTGTGAAACATTAAACGAAAAGTTCCAAAGTGTGTTTGTACAAAATGAAATCTTCAGGGAACCAGATACAATAAGAATTCCAGAGAACAACATAGAGCACATAGAGGTGTCTAGAGACGAAGTGGAAAAAATGCTCAAGGAGCTAAATAAGAACAAAGCAGTTGGTCCAGATGGAGTTTCACCATGGGTTCTGAGAGAATGTGCACCTGAGCTCAGCATTCCTCTTCAACTGATTTTTCAGGCATCCCTGTTTACAGGAGTTGTAGCTGATGTGTGGAAAAAGGCTAACATAGTTCCAATCTACAAAAGTGGAAGCAGGGAAGACCCCCTTAATTATAGACCGGTATCATTGACAAATGTAATAGTCAAAATATTGGAAAAAATAATTAAAACTAAATGGGTAGAACACCTGGAGAGAAATGATATAATATCAGACAGACAGTATGGTTTTCGATCTGGAAGATCCTGTGTATCGAATTTACTCAGTTTCTATGATCGAGCAACAGAGATATTACAAGAAAGAGATGGTTGGTTGACTGCATCTATCTGGACCTAAAAAAGGCTTTCGACAGAGTTCCACATAAGAGGTTGTTCTGGAAACTGGAAAATATTGGAGGGGTGACAGGTAAGCTTCTAACATGGATGAAAATTTTCTGACTGATAGAAAAATGAGGGCAGTGATCAGAGGCAATGTATCGGACTGGAGAAATGTCACAAGTGGAGTACCACAGGGTTCAGTTCTTGCACCAGTGATGTTTATTGTCTACATAAATGATCTACCAGTTGGTATACAGAATTATATGAACATGTTTGCTGATGATGCTAAGATAATAGGAAGGATAAGAAACTTAGATGATTGTCATGCCCTTCAAGAAGACCTGGACAAAATAAGTACATGGAGCGGCACTTGGCAAATGGAATTTAATGTTAATAAATGCCATGTTATGGAATGTGGAATAGGAGAACATAGACCCCACACAACCTATATATTATGTGAGAAATCTTTAAAGAATTCTGATAAAGAAAGAGATCTAGGGGTGGTTCTAGATAGAAAACTATCACCTGAGGACCACATAAAGAATATTGTGTGAGGAGCCTATGCCACGCTTTCTAACTTCAGAATTGCTTTTAAATACATGGATGGCGATATACTAAAGAAATTGTTCACGACCTTTGTTAGGCCAAAGCTAGAATATGCAGCGGTTGTGTGGTGCCCATATCTTAAGAAGCACATCAACAAACTGGAAAAGGTGCAAAGACATGCTACTAAGTGGCTCCCAGAACTGAAGGGCAAGAGCTACGAGGAGAGGTTAGAGGCATTAAATATGCCAAAACTAGAAGACAGAAGAAAAAGAGGTGATATGATCACTACATACAAAATAGTAACAGGAATTGATAAAATCGATAGGGAAGATTTCCTGAGACCTGGAACTTTAAGAACAAGAGGTCATAGATATAAACTAGCTAAACACAGATGCCGAAGAAATATAAGAAAATTCACTTTCGCAAACAGAGTGGTAGACGGTTGGAACAAGTTACGGGAGAAGGTGGTGGAGGCCAAGACCGTCAGTAGTTTCAAAGCGTTATATGACAAAGAGTGCTGGGAAGACGGGACACCACGAGCGTAGCTCTCATCCTGTAACTACACTTAGGTAATTACACTTAGGTAATTACCTTCTAGTGTGTGGTCTGGTCAACATACTTTAGCCACGTTATTGTGACTCATCGCCTGCACCACCATGGAATCCGCTAACACTGTTCATCTATGTTACTTGTATCAGATGCATCATCTCTGAATGCAAAAAATTATTCATCTATGTATCATCTAAATAAATTGGAGATAGCATAGGTAGGCAAGATGGCACTCAGAGCTACAACTGGATACATTCGCTGTATCGTCCTCATAGGTGCTGTATCACTTGCTTTCGACCTTTGTGTTAGGTACTTATTGCGCCTAGCTTCACCAATATTATGATCCTTATGTTCTTCAAACAGTAAGGTTTGAATTTCACAGACAGCACGCGATCTTTCAACACCGCGTCAGACAGATGTTTGGGAACCAGAGGCGCGTGCGCCACCCATTGTTACTCACTCAATACTAACCCAGCCAACAGCCCTAGGGCATTCTGGGAATTTTTACAAGATGGCTGCCTCTGACTGGAGGTCCTAAGAGTTCATTTCGTACACAACCAACCTTGCACACATTTAGAATGGGTACAAAAAATAAAGAAAAAGAGTTTCCTCGGTTGGCGCAATTTCTCATTGACCGAGAATACTCGTTGGTGCAGTTAAGTGGTTAAACTAGTCAACCTGTCCTCGTCCCCACGCACATAGACTTGTTCGGCTGATGGCATAGAGTTAAGTTCTTCTTTAGTAAATACTGTACAGAGAGAAAATGTTTATTAAAAATACAGTACAACCTCGATTCAAGGCACTATATGGAACCAACCCAGTGCGTTGGATTCATTGCAAGAGGTGACCTTCAGGAGGCGTTTGCGTCAGTGTCTCTAGTACACATAAATAATGCATTATATTATATACTGTACCTATATAATACAGTACAACCTCAATTCATCGAATCTCCAGCTAGGTCGCACAAATACTAAAGAAATTGTTCACAACGTTTATTAGACCAAAGCTGGAATAAGCAGCGGTTGTATGGTGCCCATATCTTAAGCAGCACATCAACAAACTGGAAAAGGAGCATCGACATGCCACTAAGTGGCTCCCAGAATTGAAGAACAAGAGCTATGAGGAGAGGTTAGAGGCATTAAATAAGCAAAAACTAGAAGATAGAAGGAAAAGAGGTGATATGATCACTACGTTCAAAATAGTAACAGGAATCGATAAAATTGATAGGGAAGATTTCCTGAGACCCAGAACTTCAAGAACAAGAGGTCATAGATTTAAACTAACGAAACAAAGCTGCCAGAGAAATATACCTAAATTCACTTTTGTAAACAGTGGTAGATGGTTGGAACAAGTTAAGTGAGAAGGTGGTGGAGGCCAAAACCGTCAGTAATTTCAAAGCATTATATGACAAAGAGTGCTGGGGAGACGGGACACCACGAGCATAGCTCTCATCCTGTAACTACACTTAGGTAATTACACTTTTCAGGTCGGATTTACTCACCCAGTTCGACGAATGATGGTTTACGGAAGTGGGAGATGTGCGGATTTGCTTACAATGTTGGGACAGAGTTTATAGACTAGTGGAAAACTTTCCCATTCTATCACAGGATGCAATTAATAATTCCCTCATATGACAAGTTGGATCACACAAGTAGACAACACAACAAGTGAACCATATGAACCAAACACCAGCCAGAATAGCCCACACAAATGAATCATATTAACCAAACACCAGCCAGAGTGGTCCACACAAATGAACGACTGTGTTTCCATGATTTTTGTTCACCGATTTGTGGCACATCTATCGTTGCAAATTAATTTAAAGGCTGAAGTGTGAATAGCTAGCTAATGTGATGAAATCTTCTTATATACATTTTCTGTGATGGAACAAGATGAGTGAGGATGGACAGATAAGGGAACAGGCTACCAATCGCATTACATCAAGACCTGCTCACAAGGCCTACCCATGTCCTCACTTACAGTGAGGACATGTCTTTTACTGTACAGTAAACCTCTCTTTACAGTGAGGTTTCACTCTCGTCTGTGACATCATAGTTCAGTGACCCATGACTTTGAACGTTTCAGATTAATAAATCATTTCTAAAACTGGTGTTTTAATAGCTCTTTATTATCCTAATTATACTAAACTAATTAAAACCAAAAATATACTGTAATATGATAGATATCTGCTATTTGAGAAATGATTCATGTTATTGGCAGCACAACTCCAGCGCGAGTGGATGGGTCTAATCCGTGTGCATACAACACCATGCGTGTTTCGTTCAATTTCGTCACCACAGTTCAGTGACCTACGGCTTCAAAATAATAAAATTAACCCTTACACTGCTCAGGGGTCCTGGGGACATTTACACCCCTGTGCGCAAGAAAAAAAAAATTCAAATTTTTTTTTTCGTCTTCTAAACATGTTAATTTGTGTCCCCTGAGCACGGGAAAAATAACAAAAAAATCGTAGGTGACATATTTTGGGCGCAATTGACCGAGGAAGTCTGGCAAAAAGTGGGCGCTGACAGCAGTCACCAGGGCCGGTCAGCGTCACCCGCGCTGACAGATGGGAGTTGCCACAAAGATATTATTACCTAATTGTTTCAATGTCTCCGATTGATTTTTTCTTAGTTTTTTTGCAGTAATAGTATTCAATAGTGTGTATTGTAATATATTTATATAAAAAAGTGGTGAATAATCGCTATACTCAAAAGTATGGTGTGCATATTAGTGATTCAATTACAGGCATACCTCAGTTTAAGAGTTTAATTGGTTCCTGGAGACGCCTCGTATTCCGAAAACTCGTATTCTGAAGCTAATTTCCCTATAAGAAATAATGGGAAATGAATTAATCCGTTCCTGACTACCCCAAAAACCCCATATCAAACTAAATTTTTATACCTAATTCATCTAAATAAACCTACAAAACTATGTTCAAGTTATTACTTACCTTGCTCTTGAATGCTGTAGGCGTATGGAAGATGGTGAGGAGGGGGGAGGAGGAGAGGAGTTACTGTTTGGAAGGGGAGTCCCCTTCCATTATCACATCAGGCAGTGAGGACTTCACTGGTATGCGCACACTGGCACATTTTGCCAGCATACCACTAGGACTTGCTTGCTTGTCTTACTAAGGATTTCTCTAAAGACACTTGTTTTTCCCTACATTTTAACACTTGTCTGTAGTAAGACATCACATTATCATTTAAAAGGTCAATGCAACGGCCTGCTACAGCTTTATCTGGGTGAGTTTTTTCAACAAAACTTTGCAGTTCTTCCCATACTTCACACATTTTCTTAATCAAGGAGGGACATCCTCTACTGACATCCTTTTCTTAGGTTGAACCTTATCAATGGCTTTCTTGAGACCCATGGTGAGATATATAATAACAAATTGTATAGTCAAATGACCAAAAATCCAACAAAACACTGAAAATCCAGGTGAAGAATTGATGTGGGATAGTCACTGGGCGCGAGACAATGGTAAACTGAGGGGCGGAGGGGCGATGATTGCCGATCCACCACGCGCTAGGTCGGCCTGTACGCGTATCAACAAACTCGCGTCCCGAGGTAACCCTCGCGTTCCGAGACATAATTTTCGAGGAAATCCTGCTCGTCTTCCGAAAAACTCGCATACAGGGACACTCGCATTCCGAGGTACCACTGTATTATGTTCATAAAACAATAAACAAATAGTTTTGCTCCTATTACACTCTATACACAGGTTATATATAAGTACCTGCATATTTTGGTCACCATAACGAACCACTAAGTTGGTATTGAGAGTCGAAAAGCAACGAAGAGTTACCACCACACACCAGCCAGCCACTCACTGCCACTCCCTCAACACATGCACCAAACTTTCTCCCCCAACAATACCATTTGTGGTGTTATTACACTATATACAGACGTCATATATTGTGGGAGTATGTCTCCCAAGATGCTCCCACAGCTGACTTGAATGGCATTGCAGTGCACAGATCTTCGTGCACAAAGCCTATCTCTCTTAATCCTGGATAGTGACCTAGCATGTTGGGTATCTCCAGAATGCCCACTTAACCAGGAACACTGTTAAAATACGTAGGCCGCCGTATGTCTAGGCAGGAAGTAGATACAGGGAGCTAAGTATACTTGCTACCAAAGGGTCAGTGAGTACATGGCTGGTGCCCGCTGAGACAGAGGGGAAGGCGCCAGCAGCGTCTGACCTCTGGGGTCAACCGGCGCGATGTTGAATAGCAGCTATGACGTGTTCATGACGTCACTCCTGCTACTGCTCATCGAACGAGCTAATATGATTGGTTCCCGCTCATTTGCTGCAATGCTATTGGTCAAATTGTAACTTCTTTTGTGTTGTGTGCCACGAGATGCCCGGCACCCTTGCAAACTCATTCACGTGAGAGAGACCATACCCAGAGGACGTGTTCTGTTCTACCGGCCAATAGACTGATCACCGTCTATCCCTCACCGTCAAGTTAACTCAGCGTCTTTGCGATATACCACACACTCGCCAGAATCACGAGTAGGAATATATTGTTTAGAAGCCTAAAGTGACAAATCTCCAGAGCGAAACAGATTGGTATCAGGTAACCCCTGGTGACAAAGATCGTCGTGAGTGACTTAGAGTGAACTAAGGCAGTGCCGCCGCCTAAGTAACCTGTGTGTGTGACCTTACCATAAGTGTACCTGCATGGTGTACCACAGCAGCCGCCAGCCGCCACTCATCCTGAGCGTGTACCTCAGTACCTTGAGCGCCCGCCGCTAGCTGTCGCCAGCCGCCGCCGCCCTCACTCCTACGTGACGTCACCACCGCCAGTGCCAGTGTGTGTGCGTGTGTCTGTCTGTTAAGCATACAGCACGCCCTACTTACGAAATCATCTCAAGATACTGCGAGTACCCTCCGTGTCTACGAGCGAAACCAGCTGTCAGGCCACCTACGAGTGCTTGTATAAATGTGCCTGAGTGAGTGAATAAGGAAAGGTACCTTATCTGTAAGTACAAGATCTTGTCATTGTTTTATTGTGTCTGTGTTGATCTGAGGGATCAACCACAGTTCTCACCTTCTTATACCTGTCGCAGGTTATAGGTGAATCGACGGTGAATGCGTGTTTATCTGTGTGGTATCACAGCATTTCACTCGTCTGTGGATGTGAGCTTCACATACACCACACATTTAGTTATTGTGTGATTATTATTGTGTTTATTGCATATCATCATTACCGAGTATCCGGTTGGAACTCTTGTGATCCCTTTGCATACCGGCAGTTAGGTTGTCGTGTTAGTGATTGGCTGTCAACTGTGTTAAGTTAGGTGTTTCTCCACGAGTGGATACGAGTCGATTAGCCAGACGTCAAGAGTCTCGCTAATGCAACCATAGCTTTGCTGACGCCAATCGAAAGTAAATCAAGCACCCTGTGTATTAGTGGTTAAGTTAGTAAATAAACTACTGTTAAGCTTTATGCGGTGTTTCCGTTGAACCACTTCTGAATACTGCTAATATTACTCCAGCCTTCAGCTCTAGGTGTCTTCAACACCGAGTTGCCTGTAAGTCACTAAACTATAAATTTGATGAGGACCCTAGGAGTCCCTTAAAGTGTTACATCATTGAGGAGATTCCAACGACCAACGTGGAGCAGGACCAGGTGAGGCTAGTCTGAGAAGAGACCCACAAGGACTCTAACTCGACCTTGCTCCCAGGCCCTGTACGGTTGCTCTCGTATTTTCTATTTTGCTAATTCCGACAGCTTCGTGAAGCGTCTGCCACATGTACATTGGCGACGTACGCATTGCAGTCGTGACAGCAAAAAAAAGAGAAAAACCCCCACATATATAAGTATGTATATATTTTGTTCACAACTGTACAGCTAAGCTGATATAATTAGTTCAGGCACAAATAAATAAAATAAATATAAATAAATATGTTTATTCAGGTAAGGTATATACATACAAGTGAGGTTACATTAATGGATCGAATTATAGGTAGAGCTAGTACATACAATGCCTAAAGCCACTATTACGCAATGCGTTTCGGGCAGGAAGAACATTAACCCTTAACATGCTCGGGGTCTAATATCCTGCTATCCGCACAGGCGCATGTCATTTTGAAAAAAAAAAATTATTTTTTCTTCCTAACCTGTTAATTTGTGTTCACTGATCACGGGAAAAATAATAAAAAAATCGTAAGTGCCATATATTGCCCGCTATAGGGCGGGGAAGTCTGGCAAATTATAGGCGCTGACTCAGCATGCGTCCCAGGCGGTCTGTTGCTCGCCAGCTGTCAGGCCAGAGTTGCCACAAAGAGATAATTACCTAATTATTTCAATGTCTCTGATTGATGTTTCATAGTTTTTTTGCTGTAATATTATTCAATAGTGTGTAGTTTGATATATTTATATAATAAAATGAGTGAATCATTGCTGTACTCAAAAATATGGTGTGCATATTGTTGATTCAGTTATGTTCATCAATCAGTGAACAAATACTTTGTCGGTTATTACACTATAAGCACAGGTTATATATAAGTATCTGCATGTTTTGTTCACTATAACGAACCACTAAGTAGCTATTATGAGTCAAAAAGTAACGAGGAGTGACCGCCGTGTACCAGCCAGCCACTCCCGCCCTCCCTCCAGTCATCTGACTCGCCCACATTCTCCTCCCACAATACTGTTTTTGCTATAATTCACTATATACAGATGGTATATATAAGTATCTACATGTTTTGTTCACCATAACTGTACATCTAAGCTTGTATGGTGAGTAAATGCACAAAGACATAGGACCTAACACAGTCAGCTGATGGCTGCCTCCCTCAAGGCCACACGCACTAATATTTCTCCTCCAACAATACTGTGTGATGTTATTACGCTATATACACACATTATAAATAAATATCTACCTGTTTTATTCACCATACTTGTACAAATAAACTGGTATGGTGCCCAAAGACGATCGTGGTATCCAGTAAACAACACCGTCGTCTGCACGGTGGCGTCGTGCAGACGACGCCACCGCCCTCACCAAAATGGCGGCTCCAAACCTTCTCTTGCTGTTTATACCCTCTATACACACGTTATATATAAGTATCTACATTTGTGTTCACTATAGCGAACCACTAAGCTGGTATGCTGAGTGCAGTCAATAAAAGGTGGCCACACACAGTCAGAAAACATCGCCACCACCCTCCCTCCCACAGCATTACTCCTCCCTCCATGGCACACAGCGCTAAATATCATCGCAATCCTGCTATTATCAGAACCCTGGTCACTTTTATCACAGTCAGGGGTCCTCTGTAATAATATCATCGCTACATAATAGCATGAACAAGTATATTTTGGCATTTTTAGGCGATGCTGTGGTCACAAGCTGAACAGCAGTGCTGTGAGCTCATGCTGCGTGCGTCAGGCTTGGTAGCTTACGCGATACTGAGGCCCCTAACACCCGGGAGTTTGGCCCACGATTTTTTTTAAAAATGGCGTCTGTTTACAAGAGCCCTGATGAAGGTGTGGTGAACCCCGTGTATCCGCGGGCCGTTTAAATCTTGCGTAGTACTCCAACACATCATATGACGTGAAGAGCAGTTGACTGGTGAAACGCCTAGCACGTCATATGATGTGATGCGCACTTTAAGGGTTAATATCTAGAACTTAATATTAATAGAGCATAAAGAATAAAATGTGTTGAGAACAAATACAAATAAAGATAAAAAAAAAGGGGGAACATGACTGAAAAAGCAGCACAAATACAAAAGGTTGACAAACGGTGTTGATTAAAAAATAACAGACATGGGTTGAACTAGAGGGGTAAGGTAGGTTACAGGGAATTTATTAGGTAGTGTTTAGTTTTATTCTTAAACTGGTTGAGAGAGGTACAGTCTTTAACATGGTTGGGAAGGTCATTCCACATTCTGGGTCCCTTGATTTGTAGAGCATTTCTAGTTTGATTAAGCTGTACTCTTGGAATATCAAAACTGTATTTATTTCTGGTGTGGTGCTCATGGGTTCTGTTACAACCAGCAATGAAGCTTTTGAGTTCAGGATTGGCATTACAGTTCAGCGTTTTATATATGTATGATACACATGAGAGAATGTGCAGTGACTTAATATCTAACATATTCAGAGATTTGAGTAGGGGTACCGAGTGATGTCTGGGGCAAGAGTTGGATATTGTCCTAATAGCAGCTTTGTGTTGAGTAGTTAGAGGACGTAAATGATTTTGGGTAGTAGAACCCCAAGCACAAATACCATAGTTGAGATATGGATAGATGTGGGAGTAATAGAGTCACCAGGGCAGGTCGGGGTACATAATATCTGATCTTAGAGAGAATGCCAACAGTTTTTGAAACTTTTTTTGATATGTTTAGAATGTGTCCCTGGAAGTTCAGCTTGTGGTCAATGAAAACGCCAAGGAACTTACCATCTAATTTGTTACAAATTTGGGTATTGTTAATTTTGAGATTTATTTGATTAGAGGATTTATTGCCAAACAGAATATAGAAAGTTTTGTCAATGTTAAGGGTGAGTTTGTTGGCAGTTAGCCAAAGATGGACTTTATTTAGCTCAGTATTTACTGTGGCATTTAGAGCAAGGGGGTCAGGACTGGAGTAAATGAAGGTTGTGTCGTCAGCAAAAAGAATTGGTTTGAGGTGTTGGGAGGCATTTGGAAGGTCATTAATGTAGATGAGAAAGGAGAGGGCCAAGTATGCTGCCCTGAGGAACACCGATGTTGATGGGTAGGGTGGGAGAAATTGAATTGTTCACAGAAACATACTGGAGCCTGTCAGTAAGGTAAGATTTGAGGTATTGCAGGGAGTGTCCTCTGACTCCATAATGATGTAATTTAAGAAGAAGGTTTTGGTGGTTGACAGTGTCAAAAGCCTTACGCAGGTCCACAAATAACCCAACAGGGAACTCATTTTTATCAAGAGCTGCATGAATCAAGTTAATCATACTAATAAGTGCATCGTTAGTGCTTTTTTTGGGTCTGAAGCCATATTGACAAGAGCTAAGTATATTGAGTTTGGCTAGATAAGAGTAGAGCTGCTTGTAGATTAGTTTTTCAAATATTAGGGTTTTCAAAACAGTATAAGGGAGCAACCAAGGCTAGCGCACGCAGCATGAGCGAACAGCATTGCTATTCAGCTTGTGACCACAGCATCGCAGAAAAATGTCAAAATAAATATATAATTGTTATTATTTAGCGATGACAATATTACAGATGACCCGTGACTGTGATATAAATAACCAGGGTTGTGATAATAGCAGGATTGTTGTAATAATTAGCGCTGTGGGAGGAGTGATGCTGAGAGACGGAGGGAGACAGCATTGTTTACTGACTGTGTGGCCACCTGTTATTGTTTGCATTCACCATACCAGCTCAGTGGTTCTCTATGGTGAACACAAATGTAGATACTTATATATAATGTGTGTATTAGTGTAATAACAGCAAAATGATTATGGGGTGCCATAGGCACAATCAGAGAACACTGTATAAACATCAGAGGTCCGCGGTTGTTCAACGTCCTCCCAGCAAGCATAAGAAATATTGCCGGAACAACCGTGGACATCTTCAAGGGGAAACTAGATTTATTCCTCCAAGGAATGCCGGACCAACCGGGCTGTGGTGGGTATGTGGGCCTGCGGGCCGCTCCAAGCAACAGCCTAGTGGACCAAACTCTCACAAGTCAAGCCTGGCCTCGGGCCGGGCTTGGGGAGTAGAAGAACTCCCAAAACCCCATCAAGCAGGTATCAGGCAGGTATGTTGGGAGGAGCCATTTGGGTGACGGAGGTGACGTCGTCTGCACGATTTGTCTAGCTGTTTAGAGGGTGGGCACTATGCTCTTTGGGCGCACTACAAGCTTAGGTGTACAGTTATGGTGCATAAAACATGTAGGTACTTATATATAATATGTGTATATAGGGTAATAACACTTCAAGCAGTATTGTTGGGGGAGAAAGTTTAGTGCGTGTGACTTTGAATGAGTGAGGGAGCCGCCAGCCACTAGCTGTGTATAGCGACGACTCTTAGTGCTTGAACTAACTATATCAGCTTAGCTGTACAGTTGTGGTGAACAAAATATATACATACTTGTATATAACGTCTGTATATAGTGTAATAGCACCACAAATGGTATTGTTGGGGAGAAAGTTTAGTGCGTGTGTTGAGGGAGTGGCAGCGAGTGGCTGGCTGGTGTGTGGCGGTAACTCTTCATTGCTTTTCGACTCTCAATACCAACTTAGTGGTTCGTTATGGTGACCAAAATATGCAGATACTTATATATAACCTGCGTATAGAGTGTAATAGCAGCAAAACTATTTGTTTATTGTTTTATGAACATAATAATTGAATCACTAAGATGCACACCATACTTTTGAGTATAGCGATTATTCACCACTTTTATTATATAAATATATTACAATACACACTACTGAATAATATTACAGTATCCACTCAATTTAACGGCCTATATGGGGCTGTACCCTGGTCGTTATTTCCGGAGCTCCGTTATTTCCGAAGTTAAGTCGGGTCGGGTAATTTTTCAAGTAACATTCGGGTAGGATATATTTTATACTGTATAATTAAAATTAAATAAAGTTCATTGTGTAATTGCGTTTCAATTTAGTGCCACGCCGACGATTAAGTCTGCTGGTGGCTGCTGCATGGATGATGTGTGAACACGGTCTGATCAAGTCCAGATGGGTGGGAAAAAATTGGTTCATTCCTTTGTATTGCAAAATATTTCATGTATCAATCAGTGATTGTTAATATTTTCTCAATAAAATTTTAGAGATGTGTTTTGCTTTACCCTGAACAGTGCAGGTAATGTATTTTTAATGTTATGACACAGGCTGTGGCGGCCAGGCCATAACAATGGCGATCGAGCCTTGTCACTGAGAGCTAGCCAAGACGAAATATTTTGAGCTCACCTTTTCTCTGCTATCGATAGAATATACATTTGCAGAGACTAATATGTAGCTTTTGTTGAAAAAAAATTAATATCTTGTAATACTATAATAAAATTGGTAAATTGACTTACTTTTATTGAAGCTGAAGATTACGTCATCCTCTGCAGCACTTGTTTTATATTGTTCAGTACTATATACAGGGTACATACAGTATGAACACTTATTTTCAGGCATTCACTTCACACAACAGCTAGCCTTACTACTAATTCACACGAGTTCTAATTCATTCTCGAGTTCTAATTGAGTTCTAACTCATTCACAATTGAAAATTATTTCTACTGTATATTTACACTGTACAGTATCTTTTTGTCAAGGCTTAAATAATCATTAACACTTAAAATACTGTATTCTATCAACACTTTTTACACTAATTTATATGCCTTTCAATCATATTTTATATAGTTAGTGGAGGCTACACGACTTTTGATGGGAATTCAGCATCAGCGGGTGCAACATGGCTTGCAGAGCATTCGTTGCCAGCGGAGGCTGCACGTCATGTTGATGGGAATTCAGCATCGGCGGGTGAAGCATAGCTTGCAGAGCATTCGTTGCCGGTGGAGGCTGCACAACTTGTCGATGGGAATTCAGCATCGGCGGGTGCAGCATAGCTTGCAGAGCATTCATTGCCAGCGGAGGCTGCACGACATGTCGATGGGAATTCAGCATCGGCGGGTGCAGCATAGCTTGCAGACCATTCGTTGCCGGCGGAGGCTGCACGACATGTCGATGGGAATTCAGCATCGGCGGGTGCAGCATAGCTTGCAGACCATTCGTTGCCAGCGGAGGCTGCACGACATGTCGATGGGAATTCAGCATCGGCGGGTGCAGCATAGCTTGCAGACCATTCGTTGCCAGCGGAGGCTGCACGACATGTTGATGGGAATTCAGCATCGGCGGGTGCAGCATAGCTTGCAGACCATTCGTTGCCAGCGGAGGCTGCACAACTTGTTGATGGGAATTCAGCATCGGCAGGTGCAGCATGGCTTGTAGGGAACTCGTTGCCAGCGGATGCTGCATGACTTGTTGAATTCCCAGTGGGTGCTTTCACGAACCGTTAAAATCATGAATTTATCTATTTTTGTCTGAATCTGATTTTCTCTGGCTAATATTCTGAGACACTGCTCTCAGCCGCGTGAGTTAACAGTAAACAAAGCGGTCACATGGCCAGGCGCAGTACGTTCTAGGTCCGTGGGAAAAAAAATACCTGTTGCGTATACTATAAAAGGTATTTAATAAGAAAACAAATTTTTGTTTAATAACATTGTTTTAAAATATTTTATTAATAATAATTTAGAGTTTTCTTCATAAAACTGAATCATTTTGAAAGAAAGTTAAGATTTAATATACCACTCTGGATGATCGCCTGGTCGCCATGTGAGGGGCTGCCGATGCCAAAACAAACCCAATACCAACCGTCGGTAATATCGACCTAATAACGAGGCTCCAGATACCGATCTCCAAACCGGTCGTTAATACCGGCAGATCGGTATAAAAGAGGCCGTTAAATTGAGTGGATACTGTACTG
>WNGS01074999.1:0-10712 GCA_020271785.1 Procambarus virginalis | reverse complement strand
TAGCACTAGAGACCATTACACCACATTTCTCCTAACCCACATTAACAAAGCAAAGGAGGCAAAGGAGATAAGCTTTAGGCTGCACATGAAACTGCTATAGGCAATTTATAGCTGCTGCTGCTAATATCAACTGAGAATCCGAATTAGGGAACATAGGGGACATCAACCTAGCAGTGCAATCTTTTCTTCAAAAAGCTCTCGGCCTTTTAAACACCCACTGTCCTATGCTAACAAAACAATTCACAACTAAAGGCTAAAACAATCCTTGGCTTACAAAGGGGATACTTAAATCTTAATAAAAAACAATGACCTTGAGAAGAAGTATAGGTTAGGAATCGTCTCCAAGGAATTCTCAAGAAATTGCTCATCATTGCTGTCTAAAATTATTAGGAGAGCCAAATTAAATACTGCAAAGATAAATTTACCCACCCAAAGGGCAATATTAAGAAAACATGGAGCACAATTTCTCAAATATTGGGATTAAAGAAGATTATAAATAACAAACCAATACTCCTGTCAAATAATGATGGTCTGCTTTCAGCCGCTGACACTGCTCTTGAGTTCAATAGGTTCTTCTCTTCCATTAGTTCATCCCTTGCAAATGATATATTCCATCTTCCAGTACTAATATTCAGGACTATCTTACAGGTAACTATCCAGTCTCTGTACCTAATGCCTACTATTCCACTGATGTTCCTGACATAATCCTTTCCCTTAAAACCAAGTCTAGTGCCCTTGAGGAGATACTAACTCTTATTGACAAAAAACCTCCAGATTTTTAGCTCCTGCCATTGCATTGCTCTTCAACAAGTCACTTGAACTCCAAACCTTTCCAGATATTCTAAAAATAACGAGGTAACCCTTGTCCACAAATGTGGTGATCTCACTGATGTTAACAACTTCAGACCTATACCATTCTGCCAAACTTGTCAAAATATTTGAAAAACTAATCTATAAGCTTACTCTTACTCTTATCTAGCTGTCAGGAGACATATTTTTTCTGCTCTCTCGTGCACTGAATGAAGTACGAAATTGCATAGTGCACCAGTGATGTGCACCGTGATTCAACTTTCTGAATATAACTTTTCCACAGTCGTGTTGGGTGTTGTTGGACAGCCCGTGACATTTGCTAGCCATTTATGTCATTCTGATCGCCGTATCAGGTCTGTGAAGGAAATTACAGGAGGGAGTTGATTTCAGGGACATTTTTGTACTAGTCAAGTGTAGAGAGGGAGGTATGGGGGGTTTAACGGCTGTAGACCACCCCCCTATCACGTTTCCCCTTGTGAGCGAGGGGGTAGCATCGTGAGCAGGTGCGCGCCATTGGCCAGGCTCCTGGCCCTCAGGAATGCTGAACCGTGATTGTCAAGACGCTGAGGGTTGCCGCGTGGTATACCTGGGCCGTCTTGGCGGGAAAAATATTTCTTACCTGAACGTTGCTATGGGAGGACGTACTTTTCCGTGCTAGGCCAGGCATCGGGAAATACTGCCTGCAACGTTACTAAAGTCACGCCTATCATCTTTCTATCTTTCCGTGTGCCGTCCGTAAGAATCCGGTAGTTCGGAAAGGTGCATGTACCGAACCAGTGTGAACTTTTGTCGTCTAGCCGTGCGATTGGGAGACGCCATCTCAGAGCAACTGGACTGAGTGAGGTTGTTAATTATCTGGCTAAATAGTGACATCCGCCGTTTATCGTATCTGTGCTTGAAGGTACTGCAGTGAGACATGCTAGAGAAGGTTTCAGTGTTATGGAGAACCTTAAATACGAAATTCTGAGGAATAAGAAGGGAAACAGTGAAGGACTCCGTCTCGTGTACCGTGTAGCACCGTATACCATCATATCCTGAGGTACCGTGTCAAGTGGAAGGGCATGGTACCGCATCCCCGCTGTGTATATCTGTTGTGCGCGCACCCTGGTCTGCCTAAGCCGGCGTGTTCGCGCCCCCCTGGTCTCTGTGTGTGGAGTTAACCCCGTGATCTAGGACCCTGTGCTCCAACTGACCATGTTAGGAAGTGAGGACGCCTACGTCATTATCCAGCAGCAGCAGTGGGAGTGTGGGTGACGTGTATGTGAGTGAGTGTGTGTGGCGGGCCCGCGAGATTGATGTAAGTACACTGTTCCGTTTTGGGTAATAAAACTCTGAAGCTGGGTTCGCCCCTAGTGTTCCGTCTGTCCTCTGTCCCTGACCACCTGGTGAGGTGAATGGGAATTGGAGACGTGTGAGTTTACCCTGTTTGATGTTACCAAGTTGAGGTTGGGCCCAACTGAGTTTGATGTGTGTGAGGACACCTAGAGACACATTCAGTGGTGGAGTAAAGTGAGTTATTTGCTTCTATTTTCTCTATGTGCCATGTATGTAATTTGCTGTAATTTGATTCCCATTTTCCAGCAGTGAAAGTGGTAACAGGGAGGTTTCCCTTGGTTATAAATAATTTCCATTATTATATTGGCCAGCGCTTATTTTACTGTTGTGTTGTGGTAAAGTGTGAATTATTGGTGGATAATTTACTGGGGGAAGTCATTTACAAGTTTTGCCGTGAGTGGCAAGGATGTACTGTGATGTACTGTGTTGTACCGTGTGTAAACCGTAGACAAGTTTGTCCTTGGTGGAAGGCGTTGTGTACTGTGAAGGATTCCGTGAGAATTAAAGTCAGTTAACGTCACCGGGGTCACGATTTACTTAACGAGGTCACTTGTTCGTTGAACATGTTGTGATTAACATAGAGACGTGTAAAGGCAACAGTCAAGTGAAGTTCACGCAGTGGAGGAATGTCAATTTTTTTTTTTATTTATATTTTTACATGCAAGCATGCTTATAAGTACAATAAAAAATAAACAAATGCATCAAACAGAACAATAAAGCACAAACGTGCAAAAACATAAAGGACACATGTACAAAAACACAAAAAACGCCGCCGAAAGGGCCGACCACAAAACAACAAAAATTACAAAACAAATTACAACAATTACAAAACAAAGTACAACAATAATTACAAGCAAAATTACAACCATGAAGACAGACATAGCGGAATACAACAGAAATGACTCCAAAACAGTAAATAAACATAACAATGCTACCAGCACCGCAAACACACACGGAGAGGCACCAACATAAAACGAAAAAAGAACAATAATAATAATAATAACAATAAGAATAAGAAAGGAATACAAGTATACAACAAACTGGCAACCACGACAAAAGCATACACCCAGACCGAGCCACGCCAACAGCCTGAAGGGCACTCAGCACTACACAAACAAGTGCACAAGCAACATCATAAAACAAAGAATCCACAAAACATAAGAAAAGAACATGCCATAATCAGACACACACATACCAACCAAACCCTGGACCTCACAGAACCGGACACATACACACACTTCACACAAATAAACCCACAACCACAAACCGGAGCACGCAGGGACCGGGAAATAAAACCCGCCCCACCCACTCACACACCCGACCCACACCACACAACCATGCACACTAATGGAAACAACCCACAACCCACATACATAAAGGAATCATTGTTTATGCAAAATTATCTCTTCGACAGGAAGATACTCGACAGGAAGATACTTATCAGGGAACGACTCCCAAGGATACTTTTTCTTATAGGCCTCCCAAACCAAATACTTCTTGTCGGTGGGGGGACACCCCCCAGCCGCCGCGGGCCCGGCATAAACTCTGGAATCTCCAGATCAGGCGGAAAGGGCCAGTCCCGAAGTTCAAAGGCACAAGTCGCATAACGAGGCTGGGGAGCGCAAGCCACGCCCTCCGATGTAGCAGACGACACCGATGAAGCGTACGAGGGCTGCCGAGATGGCCGCGTCGCCGGACGCACAGGAGCAGGGGACAAGCGACGAGAAGGCAATACCTCCACCGAGACCGCAGGAGACACTGAAGAGATGGTCGCAGATGGAAGAGGCGTCGAAACCGCAGTCAATGAAACGGGGACCGAGGCAGGGGTCACAGAATCTCCAGAGCGAGCAGTCTTTTTCAACAGCATCACCAGGCCACCCCGCTCACCACGGACCCCATCAGGGGGTACCACCCCCCACGAAGAACCGGAGCCATCCGAGGCAGGCGATGCACCCGAAGCAGGAACCGCAGACACCATATCTGAAGTGGAGGCCGAAATACCGGCACAGGCATCCTCAGGCAAATGCACCTCTGCCGTCACCGTAGTACGCAACGCAACCGTAGCCACCCCTCCGTCGCGGCAGACTCACAGGCGTCGAAATCGCCAAAGTCTGCCCATGCAGACGACAAACGCCGGGAACGCTTAGGCTCGGGCCGTACATCATCAGACCCGGAGGCCGACTCAGACACACGTGCAACACAAGCCGTGCGAACCGACGCACGCCGCAGTACTGCAGCATCCCCAACCACATGGGGCACCAGGCCAGACACAGGAGGAAGCGCCGGATCCACCCCATCACCCAGCACAGCCGGAACAGACGGCGAGGGTGCAGGGACAGGTCAGATGCAGCAGAGGAAGACGGGGGATTCGAGCAGAAGGTAGGCTGAAGAACCCCAGAGACACTAGTCGGAGCAGGACGATCACCAGGCGACGACACAACCTCCGGAGGAGAAGCCACCACCAACGGGGGTGCACCAGGCAACACAGGGGGCACATCTGCAGCCAGAGAGTCGTCCATATCCACAGAACCCTCCTCCACAGGAAGCGGTGGAAAATCCTCCTCACTGAAGAGGTTCACGGGTGCAGCGGCCGGCGCAGAACAGTCAGCAGCCTGATGGCCCAAGAGGCCACAACGATAACACGTCCGAGGCTGGCGGGCGTAAAACACACGAACGGTGTAACCCATCAGACGCACAGAGGACGGAATATCCTCCCGGAGCCTCATGCCCAGGGTGCGAATGTTCGTCCTCACACCCTTAAGTGGGCTCGAAGATACCACATTCACCCGCACACTAACCACTGCGCCAAAACGGCCGAAGTACCGCCGGAGCAGACCCTCCGGAAACTCCAATGGAGCCCCATGCACGCTGACGTAGGTGAGGGCACCACTCCAATCAGAGATTGAAACAGTGCCTGCACCATCCGGCAGGGGTAAAGTCCGCCCCTCGTAACGACGGAGAAAGTCGCGATATGCCAACTCCGCAGTGAACTTTACTATCACTCGACGTGCCGTCACCAGCTCGACTCCGTAAATGTCAATCACAGGAACATTCAGCATCTCACACACCCGCGCGATCTCCGGGTATCCAGCCCGGCTGGAAAATTCGAAGCCCACAGACTGAGCCCGCAGTATTGGTGGGAGGGGGACCCCCATCGTGAATTCCACGTCAGCACAGGCGGGCAAAGACACACGCCCCCAAACGGCCAAAACTGGCAACAACCACCAACTGCCAGAGCGAGCAGCGAACACGTCCACTCGCCACGACAGCTAGCAGGCCACTCCCAGGAATTGTCAAGTGAAGACTAAGGTAGTGTTAACGATTTAACGAGCTGTCGTTAATTGATTGATTAACGTAAGGGATTGACCGGTCTGTTATGATCGGAGTCAATTGCGCTGTAATTAAGCTGTTGTAATTCGTTGGACTGATCAGGTCTGTCTGCGGACAGAGTGATTAAGCACTCGTAGCTAATTAAAGAGAATTAGTAACCGCCACTTAGTGAATTCACCTGGTGTTGATGTTGTTGTTTACACGGAGTGTCTTGTAACCTTGTGTGTGGTACAGTAGTCTACCCTCGTTAAGGTAATCTTGTCGTAAGACCGGAAGTGAACTGTCAGTTGAGAGACAGTAGGCTTTATCAATACTCATCTGAATTAATAGGCTGTTGTATTCAGTAATTAATTGGGAATTACTCACCGAATGCTTGACTTTCAAGTTGATGTAATTAATTGATTTACGAGTTATTGCTGCCATTTAAGTGTCGTTGAGACACGTGTGTGTTAACGTAATTGTTTAAATTCAATTAGAGTAACTTTTGTTGTTGATTGTGCTGAGAGACAAGTGTTAACATAAGATTTTTTTATAAGGGATTATCATTCATGGATTAACCACCTTGTTACTTGGTACCTCATTGAGAGCAGCGAGAGCCAGTCAAGTTTTGTGATTATAGTATTTGGTCACCGTGAAGCTGTGACAATATTGATTGCAAGCTTGCGTCACCAGTGGGCACCACTTTGTTCAGTTAGTGTCATTAGTCAGGCAGCGACGACGGGATAAGGATACCGTGGGTCCATCAGGCTGTTGATTAGCGGTTCTTGAATGTGCCACTGGAGTGACAGTAACGTAATTCTCTTTGTAGTAGTTTTAGTTTATTTTGTGAATAAATTGTTTGTTATAGAAAACGGTCGTTTACGTCAAACCTTCCAATATTACTGCCCCACATTTCATGTTCTGTAACGCTTTGCCTGCTTGTGTTCATATCAAGTCTGTATCTAAAGCTCGAGTCTATTGCACAGCACCACACTTCTATAAATACGAAGTGAGAATCCGTCGGCTACCCTTTATTAGTTGTCAACTATGAGGAGCCAGCGACCTAAGTGACAGGTGTTACCCGTGTGGTTTCGCTTGGCGGTTTGGTCCCGCGGTCCTATGATCTTAGGCTTTAAGATTAAATATCTGCCACTGGCAGCTCTTGCTGTTTAAGGTCTGCCTCTCTTGCGAGGTAGTTACGATTAACGTAACATCAATAGGAATTAATTCTTTTGATAATTGTAAAAGAAGAAAAAAATTCCACACTTCTGGCGTCCAACGTGGGGCTGTCATTTGGGTTCGAGCCCATGCACGGACTTTTGATCATTAAAGTTAAAAGTCTCAAATTGTAGAACATTGTGGTACAGTATTGTTGGGGGTGTGTTGTCACAAGTAGGTACACACACCAACACACACTGTCAGTATGTCTGGGGATTACAGGGAAGAGTACGTGTATCTGTATGTTACTGCCTATGGCAGGACACCAGATGATGCGGGTGTTATCACGGAGGAGGAATGCCGTCAGTACGTGATGAGCCACAAGGCCTGGGTGAAGCGGGTACGCCAGGCAGGGGTCGGTCAGGAGTTGCCAGCACTCCATGACACCAGGGACACGTCAGAGAGAGAAGCATCACCTGAAAGGCATAACGCTAGTTTTGCTTCGGCGAACGGAACGTCGGGAAGTGACTTAGAGGATGAGGAAAATCCCCTAGGCGACTTTCGTGTAGTAGACGTGGTAGGAGGTGGAAGAGTTAGTACGCCTCAGGATCTTAGTGGGAGGTCGCGCCCTCACCAAAGAATTCCTATAAAAACCTTCGCGGAAGGTAGAGCTGCATCAGCAGGTAGGTCGATGCAAGAATCGCCAGCCAGAATGGGGACTGTACAACCCCAGGCGGGATTCACCTTAGACATGCTGAGAGAACAAGCTAGGTTAATGGGTCTCTCAGCAATTGAAATGTCTAAGTTTGTGATGGAAATGTGGAATACCCATCAGGAGAGAGAGAACCGGTTGGAGATTGCAAAGGTGCAATCCACAGCTGGGAAGGGAGGCCAAACCCAACCCACAGAGCTCGGCCCAGAGGGGCCAGTTGTTAAGATAAAAATGCCTAATCTTATAGCTTTCGATGAGCAAGTGGATTCAATGGATGCATACATTGACCGCTTCGAACGCAGAACAACAGAAGGGAAGTGGAGTAGGTCAACTTGGGCCCAAGCGCTAGCTTCATTGTTGAAGGGAAGGGCATTAAGTATATACCAGGGTTTGAGAACCCCAATGTGCAACGATCATGATGATGATGCACTGAAGCGAGCCTTAATGAAAGGCTATGGCATTTCGGCCGATGGAATGATGAGGACATCCCGTCAGATTAGAGTACGTCAAGGGGAGACGTACCGGGCCATGTTGCAGAGGCAAGAGTCGAGCCTCAAGCGCTATTTTGAGAAGAACAACGCCGTCGTTCCGGAAGACAATACGTTGTTTGAGCTGATGACTAGAGAACAGTTCCTGGAGGCAGTGGAACCTGTGCTCGGTGCAAAACTCAAGGAAAATGAGATAGTCTCTAATGAGGCTATGGCAGAATGTGCTGACAGGAGAATACCGTTTCACCCAATTGGGGTTTACAGTTACATGTTCATTAGTTAACTTATTTTGCACACCTCTACAATAAATGAGACCAGTTGGTCTTAACTCTGGGTGCAAAGCATAACAGGAATTTACCACATGACCTCTTCTCCTGCAATGCGTGCAATATCTGCCAGTGGTCGGAACAGCTGAACCCACTGCAGGCTTATTCACAACATTAATTGAGGTTGACAACCCTGTCTGTCGTGTCTCAGATTTAGGCTTTACAGGAGAAGGGTTCAGGGGAGAAGGTGGAGTAGCTGGTCGGGTCTGGAAAACATGATTTTTATGAGCATAATGATTAGTTTTAGCATTAAAATGATTAATAGGTGCTCTAAAAGGCACTTTAGTAAGTAAGTCATGCTCATCAGCTAGCTTGGCTAGTTTTATAAGATCAGTGGTTTGTTTATTTTCAGCCATATTCAAAGCTAACTTCTCTGGTAGACATCCCAATACTTCCTAGGTCTCTCAAAGTCTCAAACTCTGTAATATTAAGTGCTTTAATCCATCTGTTAAAGTGATTTAATTTTACTCGTACAAAGTCAGAAATAGTCTGGTCATGTGCTCTTTTTAAGCTTCTGAATTTTATTCTATGTGCCTCTGGGATCTGCTGGTAAGCATTCAAAATACTTTGCTGAGCAAATTTAAAATCGAAAGAATTCTCAGCAGGCAAAGATGCAAATACCTCTTGAGCTTTACCCTTAAATTGTCCTTGTAAAATGCTAACCCACTGATCAACAGGCCAGTTCATGCTGACTGCTAGTTTCTTAAAATGCAAGAAAAATATTTCTGGATCTTCTTCATTAAACTTAGGTAATTCTACATGTTTACTGTACTTAGAAGAACTATTTGTACTCTCTGGATTATTACTAGTGTTACCTAGCCCTGCTGCAATTCTCTGCTTTTCTAACCTGTTATTATTTTCAGCCATACTCTGCTGAATTTCTAATTGTTTAGTCTGCTGCTCTGTTTGTTTAGTTTGTTGCTCTGCTAGTCGTAACTGAGCCTCCAACTCAAGGTGTTTTTGCTGGTTCTGCAACTCCAACCTCTGCTTATCTGCTTCCAGCCTAGCCATTTCTAATTTAGTCTCCAACTCCAACTTTAAGATTGCCACCTTGTCACTTGACTCTTCTTCTAACTCTCCCAAACACTTCTTCAAGTCTCTCCTCCTCCACCAAGTGCGTGACAATAACTGTTAACACTTGAGCCTTCAACATTTTACTGGAAATTGCTAGTTTCAATTTATCAGTCAGCAATAACAAACCAGACTTCTTTAAGTCTTTAATTTTACCAAAATTTGGTTGCTTTACTAGCACAGCAACCTGATCCTCCATGGTTGGCTCAATTTTCACAACTTACCACTTGAAACAACACTGAAAATTATGCTTGGCCCCTGGCACAAGCTGAACACTTACCTCAAATCGTGAAGCGTTGAGAAGTTTTCACAGCAGCTCAGATTGAACAGATAATTTCACAGGCTTGATTAGGTGTCACTAGATAATCACAGAGTACCTAGGAAGGCAATTGCTATTAGTAATTAGCATTTAATTGTGCAAACATTACAAGGAATTAAGGTTTAATCTCCCGGACACAGGCCCTCATTTGTTACCACCCTTGAGACTAAATAAGGTTCTTCTCCCCGCAGTGTAAAGAAATAATATTAAATCGGCCTTGCCAACATATGTCTAGGGGTTATAGATACATCACTGCATAAAATGGAGAACAATATATTTATGCTAAGGGGGACACACATAACAATTAAATGGTAGAAATAATAGCCAGAAATATTCTTCAGCATGCAATATCATAGAATAAAACTAATCATTGAGACATGAGCACTATCACCAGCACATGGATTAATCAACTGTTATACACAATCATCTAACCAAGAAATTAACATTTATATGGGCTAAAATAACAGTGACCAATGACTTAACAACATGTCTCCTCTTGATCCTAGCCGCTACGCTTCTGCCCCACGCTTTGGTCCGCCGGCCAAGCGTCTACCAAAATATCAACTAAACATCCACATAAACATTGTGGAAATTGTACTAACAAAATGTATTACTAATATTCAAAACATTATTAATCTTAAGAGTAGTAAACACTGGTACAACACTCAATAAAATATAATAGCAACCAATAATGGGAATTAATCAAGGTTAAACTATAAACACTCGCTTGACAACAATGTTCCCACACTGGCCATATCCAAATATGGTCAACCGTCCACACGGAGAAACCACATGAGAAATCTAACCCAAAAGCCTCATACAATATAATGCAACTCAGGCACACTACAGAATGCTATAATATATACTATACAAAAATCTCATATAATACAACTGGATGCTATATTAACTAGAGAACAAGACAAAAAGTAATATAAGAATCAAGAGTAATGGCAGAATCCTAGTAAGATTTGTAACAGGTGGGAAGACCGTGCGCGGGCATAGGGTGTGGTGGGAGAACCGTGCGCGGGCATGGAGTGTGGGTGAGAGGACCGTGTAGCGGGCATAGGGTGTGGTGGGAGAACGTGGCGGGCATGGAGTGTGGGTGGGAGGACCGTGCGCGGGCATAGGGTGTGGTGGGGAACCGTGGCGGGCATGGAGTGTGGGTGAGAGGACCGTAGGCGGGC
>WNGS01074997.1:0-14465 GCA_020271785.1 Procambarus virginalis | reverse complement strand
ACTCATACATCAACATGCTGGAGAAGCGTGGGCGGCACGCTTAGACCACGGAAACACGAAGACCACAGAGAACCTAATGGGGCCGCCGCCACCACCAGGTGGTAATGAAATAACAAGTCAGTTAGCATCACCTGAGTCTCACGTCTCGCGGTCTTGTTTACTATCTTGTGTAGTTCTGCAGTAGACTTGTGGATGGCCACCCCTTACATCCATATGTCAAACTTGTGCGAGGTCCTGCTGGTGCTACAAAGCTAGTGGTCGGCTGTTTCTTCTCAGAGGTTGGGGAGCCTACTCAACCCGTCCTCTTAAAAATAACGTCACTTTTGGCTCGTATGCGCGCTATGGCCAAATTTGGACGTAATTTGAAATGAAATCGACTCACAAAAGTGACGTACTGTTCTTTTCTGTTTGAGTCGTCCGGCTTACTCGGCCAGCTTGGAAAAGGATTCTTTCCAATAACGTTTTTCATACCGTTTTGAAACTTTATGAGAATTTCCTGCCATCTGAGGACATACCACCACTCAGGCCGAACTAGACACTTGGGTATGGGCATGACCAGTACCAAGCTCGATTATCCAGGTGGGCATCGTAGGAGGCCTATTGGCCGTTTGCCCGTATGGCCGAATATGGACGTAATTTAAAAATGAAAAAAAAATGAATATAAATTTGTGCTTTTTTTCAACAACAGTAGTAAAGGGTCCTCTGATAGGTTAGGTGGGCAGGAAATTCTCATAAAGTTTCAAAACGGAATGAAAAACGTTAATGGAAAGAATCCTTTTCTAAGCTGGCCGAGTAAACCGCACGACTCAAACAGAAAACGGAACAGTACGTCACTTTGTCAGTCGATTTCATTTCAAATTACGTCCAAATTTGGCCATAGCGCTCATACAAGCCAAAAGTGACGTTAATTTTAAGAGGACGGGTTGCTCAGATAAGTTATCCAGTTTTCCTTCTGTAGTTTGAAAATGAGAATGACCATGGGGACTGGAAACAGGGCAAGTAGCAGCTCTTGCTCCTAGAGATGAAGGGAATGTATGCAGCCGACTATGATAAAGAGAGAGGCCTTTCCCTCCTGGGATTGGTCATGATGGATAGGTCTGCCAATGGCGCCCACTTGCACCGATGGCCATCGAAAATCACTTTGTCCTGTGGTTGGCGAGAGGATGCTTATCACCCATAAGGGCAACAAGCATTGAACTTATTCAACAGCATCTTGGATGGAGTGGAACGTAGTGTTGGCAACAGATTCTGCTATTATCTGATCACGTTAACTCTGGCATAACCCCATGATGGCCACCTCCTCAGCCTGTCGAAGAGGCACTTTTTTGAAAGCCTGTGTCTCAAGAGTTGGATTCTATTTGCCTGTGAGATTATAAAAAAAAATATAAAATAAACCACAATTTACAACCAAAACCGCAGAAAAATAAAACAAGAGTACATACAGGATACACTGAATACAGTAATACAACATGAAAAGAATCCACACACACACAGAAGAACCAAAAGGAAGTACACATGATACAAGCATACAACAAACCCCTATGCGGGAACAAAAAACATAACAAAAAACAGAACTGCACACATTACCAGCACAAGAAACATAAAACTTTAATACCAGAAACAGAACCACACGTAAGAAATCGTAAGTACAAAATACACAAAGTACAAAAAGACACATGCAAACGACCAGAAAGCCGTAAGGACACAAGTACATAATATAAACTATCACCATACCAAACGCACAAACACAACAGCGCAACATTACAACCAGCCCTCATAAGACACACAAGCAGGAAGTACAAAACCACACCCAACCACACAGAAATATACAGAAAAGACACGGACACACAGAACAACCAACACCATACAAACACCACAGAAAGACAGAAGATCAGGACACAGCCACAACCAGGCACACCAGAACAAACACCTGGACGCAGGAACCGGAAAGAGACACACACAGACCACACACGCGCAAACCCCTCATACAAGCAAACACACAAACAAAAAAAAAAAAACGGAACACGCAGGACCGGAAATAAACCCGCCCCACCCAGGCACAAACAAGCAACCCCACCCCTCAATCACGCACCCAGGCGCAAGCAACACCACAACATACAGTAATCAGGGAGTAACATATTTCTCAGGGAACTTCCACGATGGATACTTCCGCTTATAAGCCTCCCATATCAATTACTCCTGTTCAGTAGGGGAACGGACGTCACTCCATCGCGGGTACGTCATAAACTCAGGGACCACCAACCCGGCGGAAGCGATCGCCCCCAACTAGAGGACACCGCAGACGAAGAACGAGCAAGGGAGGCAGGAACACCTCCGCCGTGGAAGCAGGAGACACCGGAACAGCGGGCGAGGCTGCCTAGGTGTCAACACCACCCCCGACAAAGCAGGAGCCACAGAAGAAACGGCCATAGACGTGAGAGGCGGCAAAACTGCCGCCGACGAAACAGGGGACGGGGGGAGGGGACACGGAACCCTCAGAGCGAGCAGACTTCTTCAGCACCACCACCAGGTCGCCAAGCTCACCCTCAACCTCGCAAGGGGAACACCCCCCCCCCCCCCACGAGGAACCGGAACCATCCAACATGGGCGACGCACCCAAAGCAAAAACCACAGGCCCCACACTGGCCCCACCCCTACAGCAGAGCCACACCCGGACCTGCACCATCCACCGGAACCACACAAGCACCAGACGCACCATCCTTGCACTCCACAGAGGAGCAGCTCGCAGAAGAAACATCAACACACGCTGCATCCTTGCATTCCTCTGCCCACGTTCGAGGAGGCGAATCACCCATATCCATACGAGAACGCTTGGGGACGGGCCGTTGGTCATCGGAGCTGTCACCTCCTGCAGGAGGCACCCGAGAGGAGCTGGCAGCAGGCCGCCCAACAACCGGGGGAGCACGACCCCACAGAATGTCAGCGTCAACGACACGGGGAATGAGACAGCCACCCACTGACGAGACAGGAGAAGGAACAGACGTGTCCAGTGGAGGGAAAGAGAGCATCAAAGGTGAGGGAGCCGCAGGACGTCGAAGGCGACAGAGGCGCAGAGGCGGAAACAGGAACAGAAGCCGTCTGGAAGCGAAGAGACAGACTGCAGTGGCGGAGCCGCACACACCACCACCTCGTTGTGTACACCACCATCCACACGCGCCGAGGCAGCAGCCGAGGAACTCTGATCCACTACCGGGTTAGCCCACCCACTCCATCACGAGGCAACAGGTCCTGCGCCACCAATGGGGAAAATCCTTTACGGAACAGATTAACAGGTGCAGTCACGACCCCAGTGTAAACAGCTGCTAGGTGCCCCTCAAGTCCACGACGAAAACAGAGGGTGGCTGCCCTTTATAGAATGCCGGCAGAGTGAACCCCAGTAAGGTACTGTGGAGGGAATTGGGGATTTGACTCTCAAGGCGAGAGTCCGCGTACCATAGGAGACTCCACGCCACCTACCAGAAGAGACGGAGTTCATTCGGAGGGAACTCGAAAGGCACACTATGCAGAGCCACATATGTCATAGTGCAACAGCGGTCCGAAACAGTAATGGTACCACCGTCTCCAGGAGTGTAAATGTCCACCCGTCATAGCTTGCCACGAAGTCCCGGTAAACTGCGGAGTGAACTCTTCATGAGTGCCTTGTGGGTTGTTTAACAACTGGAGCCCATACACGTCGGCCACACGAACAAGTAGCATATCCGTAACACCTCTCAGGGCAGGGTATGACGCCCGGTCGGAAAATTCAAGCCCAATAGTTTCAGTCCGGCAAACAGGGGGTAGGTGGGTCCCCATGTCTCCGACACGAAGAACAGCGCCCTCCCTCACACAGCCAGCAGCACAGGCAAAGACTGACAGCAATAACCAGAGAGGTCAGGCGATACGTCCTCACCTCACGGTGCCAGCAGAGGTCCTTGGGTTACGGCACTAATACAAGTGTCCTAAGCCAGAAAGGACTGCACAATCAGCATTAAATGCTAGCTGTGGAATTTTACTTCAAGACTGCAAGAAATGGCAAGAGTAGTCGGCAGACTCCAAATCCTTGGTACTCTTATCCATTAGGTTGTGGATAAAAGTAACTCAATGTGATCACACACCAAAACTTATATTTGTTGTGTGTGGCTTTAAAATTAGTTCGATCCAGCAGACCAGGAATCGCAAAGTACCGCTACATTAAAATGTCAATTTCACTGTAAGGGAGGTAGAAATAATCCAAGTGTATGGAAAAGACACTAATCAGTTGGTAACAATTAACATTTATTTAATAAATTAATGCTATACAAGGCACGATAATTTTTAATTAAAATACACAGTGGTACAATGCAATACTATGCAGTCAGCCAGTGTAGTCCACCTCCAGTTCAGACTGCTTGAGGCTCCTCAAAATGAATTAACTGTCACACGGGCGTCCCACTCAGATGCGAAGTAGCAGTTCCAAGCTACTGCGGCAAAACGATTAAAAATAACAATAAAGACAACAGACAGACCTGTCACAGTGATAGTCTTCTGTGATCTATTCTACTACAATAACACGTTGCAAGGTCATCAATCAAACTATAATTATGTCACAGTACTATGACAAGGACAAAATGACTTAATTGAACAATTGCAATCAAAATTACAATGTTATACAGTTACGTTAATTAGGATATTAATTATGGTAATTATTTACGTTAATTACTATCTCCTGGATAGTAAACCACGGGCAGATATTTACGTTACTTACGATCTGCCAACACAAACAGTCGAGCAACCCAAACACTGCTTCTCAGGGTAACTACCATAACACCCGGAATTAAAACAGTCAGTGAGTATATTTTCCTCATTACTGTCATGCGGACAGTTAATGACTCAAAATGAACACGTTAACACTTAGCTTATCACTCAGATAGCTTGACAACACAGGAAGTAGTCCACACGTTGTTAATCACCTCAACCATCACTGAATGAAGTAATTAATTACGTTAATCATGCTCACTGATTGTCCAATCACTAATCACAATTTAAATGAAAATGGGTCGTGCAGACCGCTCAAAACACAGTAGCAATTAGCACTCCACCTCTGGTGCTTAATACACAATACAACTTGATTACAACACAGTAATTTATAATACAAAGTAATAACACAGACCCGTAATCACAGGTACAATCTAAGTGAGTTATCACCCGAGTTACGCCCTACACAATACACTTCATAAATTCTACTTTTCTCCTGGAACGAGAAAAAAAAAGAAATTACACAGAAATGTTATACACAGTGACGGAATGGATTGAACCGCACAATTACATGCACACACATTATAATCACAGTACTATGACTTAATGTGTGAAAGTGTAACCATTGTGACATTATAGTGTGGTAGCGCAGCAAATAATGGAGCAGCTGGAATGCCCTTATGTCACAATACAAAAAAAGTAAGCAGAGTACCTAAAAAATAAACAAATGAAATATTTTAACTCTACATTAACGTTATATTTTGTTATAACTCATTACAAAATATTCCTACATACTGCCCAACACATGATATGAAATAACTTTACTCTACTTGTAAACAAAATGTGTGACTTAATCTAAACAAGTACCACGTCATTAGAACTCAGTACACGTCATTCATCGTACAGGACCACACGAATGATGGGTGCGAGATGTAGGCCCCAAGAGCCGCAGTAGTAGTTCCCTGCCTGTTCCAGGGCACCGTCGATTAGCGGTGGTGGTGTCTGTGTATAGCTGAGATAGTCTTGGTAGTAAGGTTGATGTAAAGTCATTCCTGGTTACTGACTTTAATACTAATACGATTACATGACTATGGCTCCCAAGCTTGGCAGGCGTCCTGTGTGCTTTGTTTACCTCTCTCTAGTGGCGTCCAGCCGCCGCACATAGAAAACGGATGGTACCATTTTCTGTGAACATGACATCCCTCCTTTTCTTTAAAAAGAATGAATACAGGATGTCTACCATGCTTGTAGCACAAAGCAAAGTTATTGACACAAAGTAAGTTATTAACATATCAAGAGATATTGCATACATTTAACATTAATTAAACACACAAAGAATTTAAACAATCTTTACCACAAAGGATTTCAATGTTAAAAATACATATGCAATGTTAAACAAACATGAAAGAAACTGTAATACAAAGTTACAAAATATTGAATGAGAGATCTGCATTATTCAAACAATATTAAATTTAGTTCAGCATAACAAGTAAATACTTTGCATTACATAGGAACACAATTAATCATCATATCGTGTAGGGCGTTTAACATGTCGTTTTGGACGAGAGTCCTTAATACAAAACATCCCTCGATGAATTGTTTATCGAGTTATAACTCATTTTTTCTTTTTCTTTTGCACGACTTTGCACTTCATCATTTTCTACACTATTTGGAATCACTTTGAAATAAGCCATATTACGTGTTATACTATGATCTCTATTACTCGCTGTTACCATAGTTCCTTTTACACTAATCACTTTATATGGTTTGTATCATACGGCATATCTAACTTTCCCTCTTTTTTCTTTTTAACGAGAACAGTATCTCCAACCTTTATGAATTGTTCCTTTGCACGTTGATCATGAGCAATTTTCATTTTGCCCTTGGCTAGTGCATCCTTCTGAGCGAGACGTTTATCCGTTACCTTGGCTGGCATGACAGGTAGTGCGATTCTCATAGGACGTCCAAATAAAAGTTCGCCAGGCGACTTGCCCAGTGTTCCATGCGGTGTTGCACGGTAGTTCCTGAGAAAAGCATACATAGCTTGTTTCCAGGATCGTCCTTCGGCATGAGCACAGCGTACAGCTTTCATGAGAGGTTGCATGAATCTCTCTACTTCTCCATTTGCTTGAGGATGTAGTGGCATCACACGGCGGTGTTTGAATCCAATATGCTCAGCAAAGTTGACAAAGTCTTGTCCATTAAATGGCGGTCCATTGTCCGTCTTGACAACTTCAGGAATGCCAAAGTTTGAAAAGATCTTGTCGAGTTCGGGATGACAGCCTTTGCAGATGTGGAAGTGATGATTTCTACTTCTGGATAACGTGAGTGATCATCAATGACTACCATCAAGTACTCTCCAGTTGGTAGCGGTCCACAGAAATCCATCGATACTTCCATCCATGGTGCAGCAGGTAGTGGTGAAGGTTGTAGAGGTGTTGGTCTTGAAGTATCCACTGCAGCTTGGCAAGGGACACAGGCATCATGCATGTCCTTAGCTTGACGATCAATGCCAGGAAACCACACCTTTTCTCGTAGCAGCTGTTTGGTCCTTACAAGACCTTGGTGTCCTTGATGTGCAAGCTTCAGAGCACGTTGCTGGAGAACAGCTGGAATGACGATACGAGTACCTCGCAGCACGGTGTCGCGTTGTTGCGTAACACTTAATTCTGTCTGGATGCGTTCAAGTGCTTTGAATGCATCTTGGTCAACTCCTGAGGGTGGGATGCGTGGAAACTTTTTCTTAGTCAATGCATCCACTGTTGCTTGCAGAGTTGGGTCCTCTAGGGTTGCAGTACGATTTCATCAAGAGTGAGAGCCTTAGGGACTGCATCACAGGTTACAGAGTGTACATATTCCTCGGCAACTTGCTGATGCTTGGTGATGGTGAAACTGTTGGCAGGATGTCGACTGATGTAATCAGCGGGATTGCCTGCACCTGGCTTGTATTTCACCGTAAAGTGTATGGTTGCAGACGAAGAGCCCATCTCTCAATGCGAGCTGGTGGTTTGGACTTTGGATTATTGAAGATGGTCTCCAACGGTTTGTGGTCACTTCAATGTGTATCTGCTTGGTGCACCCTTTACCACGATAGTCACTGACCACAACCGTTGGAGACCATCTTCAATAATCCAAAGTCCAAACCACCAGCTCGCATTGAGAGATGGGCTCTTCGTCTGCAACCATACAACTTTACGGTGAAATACAAGCCAGGTGCAGGCAATCTCGCTGATTACATCAGTCGACATCCTGCCAACAGTTTCACCATCACCAAGCATCAGCAAGTTGCCGAGGAATATGTACACTCTGTAACCTGTGATGCAGTCCCTAAGGCTCTCACTCTTGACGAAATCCGTACTGCAACCTTAGAGGACCCAACTCTGCAAGCAACAGTGGATGCATTGACCAAGAAAAAGTTTCCACGCATCCCACCCTCAGGAGTTGACCAAGATGCATTCAAAGCACTTGAACGCATCCAGACAGAATTAAGTGTTACGCAACAACGCGACACCGTGCTGCGAGGTACTCGTATCGTCATTCCAGCTGTTCTCCAGCAACGTGCTCTGAAGCTTGCACATCAAGGACACCAAGGTCTTGTAAGGACCAAACAGCTGCTACGAGAAAAGGTGTGGTTTCCTGGCATTGATCGTCAAGCTAAGGACATGCATGATGCCTGTGTCCTTGCCAAGCTGCAGTGGATACTTCAAGACCAACACCTCTACAACCTTCACCACTACCTGCTGCACCATGGATGGAAGTATCGATGGATTTCTGTGGACCGCTACCAACTGGAGAGTACTTGATGGTAGTCATTGATGATCACTCACGTTATCCAGAAGTAGAAATCATCACTTCCACATCTGCAAAGGCTGTCATCCCGCTCGACAAGATCTTTTCAAACTTTGGCATTCCTGAAGTTGTCAAGACGGACAATGGACCGCCATTTAATGGACAAGACTTTGTCAACTTTGCTGAGCATATTGGATTCAAACACCGCCGTGTGATGCCACTACATCCACAAGCAAATGGAGAAGTAGAGAGATTCATGCAACCTCTCATGAAAGCTGTACGCTGTGCTCATGCCGAAGGACGATCCTGGAAACAAGCTATGTATGCTTTTCTCAGGAACTACCGTGCAACACCACATGGAACACTGGGCAAGTCGCCTGGCGAACTTTTATTTGGACGTCCTATGAGGATCGCACTACCTGTCATGCCAGCCAAGTAACGGATAAACGTCTCGCTCAGAAGGATGCACTAGCCAAGGGCAAAATGAAAATTGCTCATGATCAACGTGCAAAGGAACAATTCATAAAGGTTGGAGATACTGTTCTCGTTAAAAAGAAAAAAGAGGGAAAGCTAGATATGCCGTATGATACAAAACCATATAAAGTGATTAGTGTAAAAGGAACTATGGTAACAGCGAGTAATAGAGATCATAGTATAACACGTAATATGGCTTATTTCAAAGTGATTCCAAATAGTGTAGAAAATGATGAAGTGCAAAGTCGTGCAAAAGAAAAAAAAAAATGAGTTATAACTCGATAAACAATTCATCGAGGGATGTTTTTGTATTAAGGACTCTCGTCCAAAACGACATGTTAAACGCCCTACACGATATGATGATTAATTGTGTTCCTATGTAATGCAAAGTATTTACTTGTTATGCTGAACTAAATTTAATATTGTTTGAATAATGCAGATCTCTCATTCAATATTTTGTAACTTTGTATTACAGTTTCTTTCATGTTTGTTTACATTGCATATGTATTTTTAACATTGAAATCCTTTGTGGTAAAGATTGTTTAAATTCTTTGTGTGTTTAATTAATGTTAAATGTATGCAATATCTCTTGATATGTTAATAACTTACTTGTGTCAATAACTTTGCTTTGTGCTACAAGCATGGTAGACATCCTGTATTCATTCTTTTTAAAGAAAGGAGGGATGTCATGTTCACAGAAAATGGTACCATCCGTTTTCTATGTGCGGCGGCTGGACGCCACTAGAGAGAAGAGGTAAACAAACGCACACAGGACGCCTGCCAAGCTTGGGAGCCATAGTCATGTAATCGTTTATTATTATTAAAGTCAGTAACCAGGAATGACTTTACATCAACCTTACTACCAAGACTATCTCAGCTATACACCAGACCCACAGTATCTGACGGTGCCCTGGAACAGGCAGACTACTACTGCTGCTCTTGGGGCCTACTCTCGCCTCCATCATTCGCTGTGGTCCTGCTACGATGAATGACGTGTAATGAGTTTCTAATGACGTGTGTACTTGTTAGATTAAGTCACCCTTTTGTTTTACAAGTAGAGTAAATTTATTTTCATATCATGTGTTTGGGCAAGTATGTTAGAATTTTTTGTATGAGTTATAACAAAATATAAAGTTAATGTTATGAGTAAAATATTTCATTGTTTATTTTTTATTTACTCTGTCTTACTTTTTTGTTATTGTGCATAAGGGCATTTCCAGCTGCTCCATTATTTGCTGCGCTACCACACTATAATGTCACAATGGTTACACTTTTCACACATTAAGTCATAGTACTGTGATTTATTAATGTGTGTGCATTGTAATTGTGCGGTTCAATCCATTCCGTCACTGTGTATAACATTTCTGTGTAATTTCTTTTTTCTTTCTCGTTCCAGGAGAAAAGTAGATTTATGAAGTGTATTGTGTAGGGCGTAACTCGGTGATAACTCACTTAGATTGTACCTGTGATTACGGGTCTGTGTTATTACTTTGTATTATAAATTTACTGTGTTGTAATCAAGTTGTATTGTGTATTTAAGCACCAGAGGTGGAGTGCTAATTGCTACTGTGTTTTGAGCGGTCTGCACGACCCATTTTCATTTAAATTGTGATTAGTGATTGGACAATCAGTGAGCATGATTAACGTAATTAATTACCTTCATCAGTGATGGTTGATGTGATTAACAACGTGTTGACTACTTCCTGTGTTGTCAAGCTATCTGAGTGATAAGCTAAGTGTTAACGTGATTCATTTTGAGTCATTTAACTGTCCGCATGACAGTAATGAGTGAAATATACTCACTGACTGTTTAATTACCGGGTGTTATGGTAGTTACCCTTGAGAAGCAGTGTTTGGGTTGCTCGACTGTTTGTGTTGGCAGATCGTAAGTAACGTAAATTATCTGCCCGTGGTTTACTATCCAGGAGATAGTAATTAACGTAAATAATTACCATAATTAATTATCCTAATTAACGTAACTGTATAACATTGTAATTTTGATTGCAATTGTTCAATTAAGTCATTTTGTCCTTGTCATAGTACTGTGACATAATTATAGTTTGATTGATGACCTTGCAACGTGTTATTGTAGTAGAATAGATCACAGAAGACTATCACTGTGACAGGTCTGTCTGTTGTCTTTATTGTTATTTTTAATCGTTTTGCCGCAGTAGCTTGGAACTGCTACTTCGCATCTGAGTGGACGCCCGTGTGACAGTTAATTCATTTTGAGGAGCCTCAAGCAGTCTGAACTGGAGGTGGACTACACTGGCTGACTGCATAGTATTGCATTGTACCACTGTGTATTTTAATTAAAAATTATCGTGCCTTGTATTAGCATTAATTTATTAAATAAATGTTAATTGTTACCAACTGATTAGTGTCTTTTCCATCTACACCTTGGATTATTTCTACCTCCCTTACAGTGAAATTGACATTTTAATTGTAGCGGTACTTTGCGATTCCTGGTCTGCTGGATTCGAACTAATTTTAAAGCCACACACAACAAATATAAGTTTTGGTGTGTGATCACATTGAGTTACTTTTATCCACAACCTAATGGATAAGAGTACCAGGATTTGGAGTCTGCCGACTACTCTTGCCATTTCTTGCAGTCTTGAAGTAAAATTCCACAGCTAGCATTTAATGCTGATTGTGCAGTCCTTTCTGGCTTAGGACACTTGTATTAGTGCCGTAACCCAAGGACCTCTGCTGGCCACCGTGAGGTGAGGACGTATCGCCTGACCTCTCTGGTTATTGCTGTCAGTCTTTGCCTGGTGCTGGCTGTGTGGGGAGGGCGCTGTTCTTTCGTGTCGGAGACATGGGGACCCACCTACCCCCTGTTTGCCGGACTGAAAACTATTGGGCTTGAATTTTCCGACCGGCGTCATACCCTGCCCTTGAGATTGTGTTACTGGATATGCTACTTGTTCGTGTGGCCGACGTGTATGGGCTCCAGTTGTTAACAACCCACAAGGCACTCATGAAGTTTCACTCCGCAGTTTACCGGGACTTCGTGGCAAGCTATGACGGGTGGACATTTACACTCCCTGGAGACGGTGGTACCATTACTGTTTCGGACCGCTGTTGCACTATGACATATGTGGCTCTGCATAGTGTGCCTTTCGAGTTTCCCTCCGAATGAACTCCGTCTCTTCTGGTAGGTGGCGTGGAGTCTCCTATGGTACGCGGACTCTCGCCTTGAGAGTCAAATCCCCAATTCCCTCCACAGTTACCTTACTGGGGTTCACTCTGCCGGCATTCTATAAGGGCAGCCACCTCCTGTTTTCGTCGTGGACTTGAGGGGCACCTAGCAGCTGTTTACACTGGGGTCGTGACTGCACCTGTTAATCTGTTCCGTGAAAAGGATTTCCCCCATTGGTGGCGCAGGACCTGTTGCCTCGTGATGGAGTGGGTGGGCTAACCCGGTGTGGATCAGAGTTCCTGGCTGCTGCCTCGGCGCGTGTGGATGGTGGTGTACACAACGAGGTGGTGGTGTGTGCGGCTCCGCCACTGCAGTCTGTCTCTTCGCTTCCGACGGCTTCTGTTCCTGTTTCCGCCTCTGCGCCTCTGTCGCCTTCGACGTCCCTGCGGCTCCCTCACCTTTGATGCTCTCTTTCCCTCCACTGGACACGTCTGTTCCTTCTCCTGTCTCGTCAGTGGGTGGCTGTCTCATTCCCCGTGTCGTTGACGCTGACATTCTGCGGGGTCGTGCTCCCCCGGTTGTTGGGCGGCCTGCTGCCAGCTCCTCTCGGGTGCCTCCTGCAGGAGGTGACAGCTCCGATGACCAACGGCCCGTCCCCAAGCGTTCTCGTATGGATATGGGTGATTCGCCTCCTCGAACGTGGGCAGAGGAATGCAAGGATGCAGCGTGTGTTGATGTTTCTTCTGCGAGCTGCTCCTCTGTGGAGTGCAAGGATGGTGCGTCTGGTGCTTGTGTGGTTCCGGTGGATGGTGCAGGTCCGGGTGTGGCTCTTGCTGTAGGGGTGGGGCCAGTGTGGGGCCTGTGGTTTTTGCTTCGGGTGCGTCGCCCATGTTGGATGGTTCCGGTTCTCGTGGGGGGGGGGGGGTGTTCCCCTTGCGAGGTTGAGGGTGAGCTTGGCGACCTGGTGGTGGTGCTGAAGAGTCTGCTCGCTCTGAGGGTTCCGTGTCCCCTCCCCCCGTCCCCTGTTTCGTCGGCGGCAGTTTTGCCGCCTCTCACGTCTACGGCCGTTTCTTCTGTGGCTCCTGCTTTGTCGGGGGTGGTGTTGACACCTAGGCAGCCTCCGCCCGCTGTTCCGGTGTCTCCTGCTTCCACGGCGGAGGTGTTCCTGCCTCCCTTGCTCGTTCTTCGTCTGCGGTGTCCTCTAGTTGGGGGATCGCTTCCGCCGGGTTTGGTGGTCCCTGAGTTTATGACGTACCCGCGATGGAGTGACGTCCGTTCCCCTACCGAACAGGAGTATTTGATATGGGAGGCTTATAAGCGGAAGTATCCATCGTGGAAGTTCCCTGAGAAATATGTTACTCCCTGATTACTGTATGTTGTGGTGTTGCTTGCGCCTGGGTGCGTGATTGAGGGGTGGGGTTGCTTGTTTGTGCCTGGTGGGGCGGGTTTGTTTCCTGTTCCTGCGTGTTCCGTTTTTTTTTTTTTGTGTTTGTTTTTGCTTGTGTGAGGGGTTTGCGTGTGTGGTCTGGTGTGTCTCTTTCCGGTTCCTATGCGTCCAGGTGTTTGTTCTGGTGTGTCTGGTTGTGGCTGTGTCCTGTTCTTCTGTCTTTCTGTGGTGTTTGTATGGTGTTGGTTGTTCTGTGTGTCCGTGTCTTTTCTGTATATGTTCTGTGTGGTTGGGTGTGGTTTTTGTACTTCCTGCTCTGTGTGTCTTATGAGTGGCTGGTTGTAATGTTGCGCTGTTGTGTTTGTGCGTTTGGTATGGTGATAGTTTATATTATGTACTTGTGTCCTTACGGCTTTCTGGTCGTTTGCATGTGTCTTTTTTGTACTTTTTGTTGTTTTTGTACTTACGGTTTCTTACGTGTGGTTCTGTTTTCTGGTATTAAAGTTTTTGTTCTTGTGCTGGTAATGTGTGCAGTTCTGTTTTTGTTATGTTTTTTGTTCCCGCATAGGGGTTTGTTGTATGCTTTGTATCATGTGTACTTCCTTTTTGGTTCTTCTTGTGTGTGTGGATTCTTTTCATGTTGTATTACTGTATTCAGTGTATCCTGTATGTACTCTGTTTTTTATTTTTCTGCGTTTTTCTGGTTGTAAATTGTGGTTTTATTTTATATTTTTTTTTATAATCTCACAGGCAAATAGAATCCACCTCTTGAGACACAGGCTTTCAAAAAAGCCTCTTCGACAGGCTGAGGAGGTGGCCATCATGGGGTTATGCCAGAGTTAACGTGATCAATAATAGCAGAATCTGTTGCCAACACTACGTTCCCCTCCATCCAAGATGCTGTTGAATAAGTTCAATGCTTGTTGCCCTTTATGG
>WNGS01074993.1:0-12503 GCA_020271785.1 Procambarus virginalis | reverse complement strand
TATATTTATATACAATTTTTGTAACAAAATGTGCATTGAACAAACAAAAATGTGCAAAATGCACGAACTTAAGTATCAATTTTTTGCATATTTTGCGGATACGGACATTGCGCTCATTATTTTTGGATCTTACAGAAAACAAGTTTTTACTTGTTTTCTTGTTTTTACTGTGTAAAACCAAATTAAAAAAAACCTGCCTTATACAGTAGTCTTTCTGACCATAGTTATGAGAAGCCAACCTTATTAAGTTGCTGTGCACTAAACAAATATCTTATCACCTCTTACCATTATATTCTTGTCTCTAGAGATCACAATCTTGTAACTCATTTAAAAAACGTTTCATTTAAAAAACTAAAAAAAATTAAATACTAATTTACCAGTACTGTAAACTTTAAACATACTTCTTATTAAGCTTCATTTCTTCAGTTGTCTAGTGACTAGGGGGTGATTTTTAAGTAATAGTTTACTAATATTTTTAAAAGCAGCTACTTCAAATGGAAGAAGAATTCTAAACTGGTGGTAAAACTTATAAGTAATATTCTTTAATGTGATGATATACATGTATACTTTTATACTTTGGGGCACAACTTGAGCAGGCTTTCAGCGTGGAAGAAGGGTTTTCTCAAGAAGCTCCCTTGATCTACAACTTTGGACACTTGGCCCCACATTCCAACTTGACTTTGTACAACATTTTGGTTTCAAGAATGGCAACCACAGTTCAAGGCAAAATGGGTGGCAATAAAAAGGGTAAGTATGATGATGGGAATATTTGTTAAGCTTAGACATTTAATTTTTGAGTCATAGAATGAATTTTATGCATTATTTTATTTTTTTTTATTTTTAGTTTTATAAAAAAATATTACTTTTATGCTTATAAAACGATTATCAGTTCTCACTGAATAAATAATCTTCACAATTATATTTGTTATTAGCCACAAGAGGCATGGATGTCATTGAGAAAGGAGAAAAGCCTAATATCTATATTTTAAAAGAGACTATCTGTCTGTTTGTTTTTGTCTGTCTGTGGCTAAAGGTCAAATGCTTGGGGCTAGCCTCACCACCTTTCCAAGATGAAGCCCTTGCGATCTAAAGTTGGAGATGTTTTTCCATAGAGATATTTAAGGGATTTTCAATTCTTCATGACATAGATTAAATTTTCGGAGAGAGAGAGGAGAGAGAGAGGGTTAGGTAGGACTGTGCAAAGGGAATTGGTCCGAGAATAGTCAGGAGCCCTCTCTAGCTATATATATGTGGCTAAATAACTTATAACTTTGTAAGTGTACTTGTTGTTTGTTGTTGTTTAAAATTCAGCTACTCAGAACGAAGTGTCCATGTAGCACGGGCTATGGTGAGCCCGTAAATGAGTTCGGTTATTGGCAATACCTTGTTTCTGTCATATTTGGGTCTAATTTTAAAATGGAGGGGATTCCTCATTTTTCCCAGTTTATATCGCCTCTGTTTTAGTGCACTGGTTTTAGGCTTGTTTTATTAACATTATCTTGGAGGTGGATGTAGATGCAGAATTCTCGCTAGTGACTCCCATTCCTCAACAGCTTTTCTAATCATTGTAGTCGCGGTGGAATGTGCATCTAATGCAGCTGCTGTCGTTGGATTAATGTTGAGTTTGATGCACAGGCCTTCAGTAGCTTCACATTCCAGTAAGTAGTGCAATAGTGGCGCCTCTGCTTCTATTTCACAGATGTGACGGTCTTTAACTATTGGGTTCATTACCTCCCAGCAGCACTTATAACCAAATCTGAGTCTGTGTATGTCTCTGGATATCTCAATGTACTGCAATGTCTCTGGATATCTTTTTGCCAGGCTTGAAAGAGGGGTAACCAGTCGTTTGTTCGTACCATATCGCAGTTGATCATCCTTCTGCTACTTTGGCTCTGTGACGACTTTTGATAGTTGAGAATATTTTCATCTTGATTTTTTCTTATTTTGTAAGAAACTTGCAGGTATTTGAACCTGTACAACAGTGGCAGTTTTTGCTAGTGAGTGTTCTTGCACACTCACTTGTTCACTTGTAGAACAGTGTACCTCTTCTCTTGTCTATTCATATAGTTAAGTTTTATGTATATATTAATAAAATAATAATTAAATTCTGCTAATTATTGTAATTTTGTCTGTTTTCTATAGTTGCAGCTTCCGGTGTGGTGATCAACACTTGTGGTTGGGTCAGAGATGAAGGTTACAAGAGTTTGGCACATGTTGCTGAGGCATTTGAAGTTGATGTTATTATTGTACTCGGCCAAGAGAAATTGTACAATGAACTCGTCAGAGAAATTTCTTTCATCAAAATTGTCTTCCTGCCGAAGAGTGGAGGGGTGAGAACTTTTATAATTTTTGTTAAATTATTTCCGTTCTTTATTAAAAATCAGAAATTGAGTATAACAAATTTATTAATAATTACTGTGAATAATTACATTTTATCCAACGAAAATAACCGCTGAATTCTTAGGCCTTTAACGTACCACGTATGCTCTGTTCATAAACTTCATCTCACTTTATCATTTATCTTATGTTTCATTTGTGAACGACTTTGTACTTGTTGTCTTAACACGTGCTTGTTGACTTACAAAACTGTAAAGTTTATCTGGTACACTATTGTCTTCACAATAAACAACATTATATGTCACATGAAGATTGTATTTAATACAGCATTCACTTGGAAGACATTTCTATATGACATTTATTTTTAACCTCCTTTTGGTGACCTCCTTCCTCCAATAGATTCAGAGGTTTATGAATGCAGTTTTGAGGTGTTTGTTCATTTTCTTAAATTCCGGATTCAGGACTGTACAATCACTTCTTGATATTACATCACTTACTAGGTATTACATCACATCGTTCTGTGTTGTTCATTTGAGGTTCAACCTATCTGTGATCCTTCTGTGCCTCTGAACATTTGCTCTTTCTGTTGAGGTTCCATGTTAGGGCTCTTTATTTGTGTGGTCTCTTTATTTGTTAGGTCTCTATATTCTGTATTTTGCATTTATGCATTTATTCTGTTCGTTGTTACCAGCTACTTATCAGTTAGTGTAGTTCATTTATTATGCACCCCATACCCATCTTGTGGGCGGTAGTGGAAAGGGTTACAGAGGCACATAATGGGCTCAGGGACTGAACCCCACAATTCATTTAGCTAAGCAAGTTACAATCTTGATGAGCTAGTTACAAAATTCAATATAAGTCGTCACATCAACAATGGGTTCGAGATCGACCTCAAGTACAGGTTCTAAATTAAGCAACTGACATATGTGGAGAGCTAGTGTCAAAATTTATATGTTTGTCCTGCACACCGCCTCCCATCCAGTGGGCAGCGGTGGATAGGTTACAATCACTCAGTTACTACCTATCAATGGTGTAAATATTGAATGGGACTAAATTAGTAAGTCTAAGTGCTACATAGGGAATTTAACATAACCACAGTGGTTATGTATATATATATATTGAGAGATCAATATAACAATGCATTTATAGTTTGATTATTGTAAATAGCTTATTACATACTTGTCCAAATACCAGATTTACAACTTGATAATAACTGAACTAAGACATGGTAATATTGCAATGCCCAACTATATAAAAACATGAAAATAATACAATTTGTAAAGCCTTAGAAGTAAATTTTCTCATTATAGTTATAGCGTTTTGCCTTTGAATCTAGTAAGCTCAAACATTAGCTTCCCTGGAATTCTTGATATGTACGAAGGTTATTAACGCTAAAGAACGAGCCTTTGTATGGGGAATTTACCTTTCATGGTTACTTACGATATGTCATAACTTTCCAAAGTTAGTTATAACTGGATGAAGTACAAAGACTTACTAAATATCTGGTGCACTTCATTTTGTCATTCGAGTGTTAAAAGTTATGTGGCATCTATACTGTTAAGTGAAAAAGTTTTTTTCAGTTTTTAACTGTTTAAATCTATTTATATACAAGTTTTCAAAGTGGTTTTTGTCATGTGTGTATAAACAGTAGTTAATTCTATTACAAATAAATTATTGTTTCCTTTAACTATATCTAACATCTATAAGCTGTTGGATCCGCAGTACACACACAAAAATCTTCCTTGTTTAAAATGTTTATGTAACTTTGCTTGTTTTACTGATAACAAATTCAAGCACCACCTCCCACCACCCCCATCAAACTACATGATGTTATTTTCCCTATCACCTAATTATCCTTCCCGTCCAGAAATTGCAGGACATTGTAATCATTCATTGCACCTCTGCCCTCATTTTATTAAAATACCTCAACACCACATTGTTCATACACGTTGAATTGGTGGTCTGAGGATGTGTCTGTGTTGATCGAGTACGTTAAAAAAATATCAAGTGCATATTTTAATTAAAGAAATCACGAGGCCAGTGCTATGAGCTTACATTTGTCATCTATTAAGGAATATCTAGGCATGAAGGTACTTCTTTCTTTGTTAGGTTGTTGAGAGGACCCCAGCATTGAGAGCTGCTGCTCGAGATAATCGCATCCGCTACTATTACTACGGTCATCATACCAAGTATCACTCATACAGCTTTGAGGTGAAAATGAGTGACCTTACGATATATAAGATTGGCTCTCCAGCGATACCAGACTCCTGCATGCCAGCAGACTTCAAACCTGACGACCACGTGACGAAACTTGTGCCAGTTGCACCAGGTAATATACATACATATTCAGTTTTCTACCTGAATGAACGCATGTATGATTTGATTCAATAGAGGTAAAAAGATAAATAAATGTAAATAAATATGTTTATTCAGGAAAGGTACATACATAAAGAGATTTTACATAAGTGGATCGATTTATAGATAGAGCTAGTACATACAATGCCTAAAGCCACTATTACGCAATGCGTTTCGGGCAAGAAAACATTAATATCTAAAACTTAATACTAATTGAGCAAAAAGAATAAAATGTTTTGAGAACAGATACAAATAAAGGTACAAAAAAAAGGGGGGGAACATGACTGAAAAGCAGCACAAATACAATATGTAGACAAACAGCGTTGAATAAAAAAAAAAATAAGACATGGGTTGACAATAGAGGGGTAAGGTAGGTTACAGGGAGTTTATCAGGTAGTGTTTAGTTTTAATCTTAAACTGGTTGAGAGAGGTACAGTCTTTAACATGGTTGGGAAGGTCATTCCACATTCTGGGTCCCTTGATTTGTAGAGCATTTCTAGTTTGATTAAGTCGTACTCTTGGAATATCAAAACTGTATTTATTTCTGGTGTGGTGCTCATGGGTTCTGTTACAGCTTTCAATGAAGCTTTTGAGGTCAGGATTGGCATTACAGTTCAGCGTTTTATATATGTATAATACACATGAGAGAATGTGCAGTGACTTAATATCTAACATATTGAGAGATTTGAGTAGGGGTACCGAGTGATGTCTGGGGCCAGAGTTGGATATTGTCCTAATAGCAGCTTTGTGTTGAGTAATTAGAGGACGTAAATGATTTTGGGTAGTAGAACCCCAAGCACAAATACCATAGTTGAGATATGGATAGATGAGGGAGTAATAGAGAGTCACCAGGGCAGGGCGGGGTACATAATATCTGATCTTAGAAAGAATGCCAACAGTTTTTGAAACTTTTTTGATATATTTAGAATGTGTCCCTGGAAATTAAGCTTGTGATCAATGAGAACGCCAAGGAATTTGCCATCTAATTTGTTACAAATTTGGGTATTGTTAATCTTGAGATTTATTTGATTAGAGGATTTATTGCCAAACAGAATATAGAAAGTTTTGTCAATGTTAAGGGTGAGTTTGTTGGCAGTTAGCCAAAGATGGACTTTATTAAGCTCGGTATTTACTGTGGCATTTAGAGCAAGGGGGTCAGGACTGGAGTAAATGAAGGTTGTGTCGTCAGCAAATAGAATTGGTCTAAGGTGTTGGGAGGCATTTGGAAGGTCATTAATGTAGATGAGAAAGAGGAGAGGGCCAAGTATACTGCCCTGAGGAACACCAATGTTGATGGGTAGGGTAGGAGAAATTGAATTGTTCACAGAAACATACTGGAGTCTGTCAGTAAGGTAAGATTTGAGGTATTGCAGGGAGAGTCCTCTGACTCCATAATGATGTAATTTAAGAAGAAGGTTTTGGTGGTTGACAGTGTCAAAAGCCTTACGCAGGTCCACAAATAACCCAACAGGGAACTCATTTTTATCAAGAGCTGCATGAATTAAGTTAATCATACTAATAAGTGCATCGTTAGTGCTTTTTTTAGGTCTGAAGCCATATTGGCAAGAGCTAAGTATATTGTGCTTGGCTAGATAAGAGTAAAGCTGCTTGTAGATTAGTTTTTCAAAATTTTTGATAAGTTAGGCAGGATTGAAATAGGTCTGTAGTTGTTAACATCAGTGAGATCACCACATTTGTGGACAGGGGTTACTCTCGCTTTTTTTAGAATATCTGGGAAGGTTTGGAGTTCAAGTGACTTGTTGAAGAGCAATGTAATTGCAGGGGCTAAGGATCTGGAGGCTTTTTTGTAAATTAATGTCGGAATCTCCTCAAGGGCACTAGACTTGGTTTTAAGGGAAAGGATTATCTCATTGACATCAGTGGAATTAGTAGGCTTTAGGTACAGAGACTGTGGATAGTTACCTGTAAGGTAGTCCTTAACCTCAGTACTGGAAGAAGGAATATCATTTGCAAGGGATGACCCAATGGAAGAGAAGAACCTATTGAACTCAATAGCAGAATCAGAGGCTGAAAGCTGACCATCGTTATTTGACAGGAGTGTTGGTTTGTTGTTTAAAATCTTCTTTGATCCCAAGATTTGTGAAATTGTGCTCCAGTTTTTTTAATGTTGCTCTTTATTTGGGTAAATTTATCTTCGTAGTATTTAGTTTTGGCTCGTCTAATTATCTTAGATAGCAGTAAAGAGTAATTCTTTGAGAATTCTTTAGAGACGGTTCCTAGCCTATACTTCTTCTCAAGGTCATGTTTTTTATTAATGGATTTAAGTATTCCCTTTGTAAGCCAGGGATTGTTAAGCCTTTTGGTAGTGACTTGTTTTGTAAGCATAGGACAGTGGGTGTTATAAAGGCTTAGAGTTTTTTGAAGAACAGATTGTACTGCTAGGTTGATGTCCCCTATGTTACCTAACTCTGACTCCCAGTTGACATTATCAGCAGCAGTTATAAAATTGCCTATAGCAGATTCATTGTGCAGCCTAAAACTTATCTCCCTTGACTCTAGAGGTGGTTTGTTAATGTTAGTTAAGAGAAATGTGGGGTAATGGTCTGTAGTACTGTCGGTGATTATACCTGAAGTAAGCGGAGAGGTTATGTTGGTCCAGATGTGATCTAGAGTCGTGGCAGTACTATCAGTGATTCTGGTAGGTCTAGTGATTAAGGGTATGAGGAAGCAGGAATTCATACAGTTGAGGAAGCTAACAGTAGTAGGGTGCTCAGGCTCGCAGAGGTCAATATTAAAGTCCCCTGCGATAATTAGATGGTTTTTGTTAAGTCTGTTATCGAGTATTAGATTTCTAAGGTTTGAATTGAATTCGGGCACATCAGTGTTAGGAATCCTATAGACTGCTCCCACAGACAGGATAGACTCGGTACCCTTTACTCTGAAACTGGCGAAGATATACTCCCCACAGCAGTCTCTAGTTCTAATTACTTTTTAAGCATAAGATCTTGATAGTATGCCAATTTTGGGGGGACCTGCTAGAAGTGAGATCTTCGGTGAAGAATCTAAAATGCGAGAAAGTTGTCGGTATTTATTAGATATTTTCAGAACAGAATAAATGCAACGGAAAAGTGAATGCTGGAAGTTGGAATATTTGCCAGAAAGTATGGGTTAGTGGTGCTGTGCTGGTGTACTAAAAATTTCTAGCTTTCTACCAATGTATGAAAATAATGGAAACGAAGTCAGTCGTCGAAGTATCGAAGCAATAATTTATTTAGCGTTAAAGATAAAGTGTTTGGCTGGAAAGTAAAAGAACAGTTTCAAGAACGAGAGGAAACGACACGTGGAAGATTTAGAAGGAAGTGGGTATACATAGTAATTACCTAAGTGTAATTACCTAAGTGTAGTTACAGGATGAGAGCTACGCTCGTGGTGTCCCGTCTTCCCAGCACTCTTTGTCATATAACGCTTTGAAACTACTGACGGTCTTGGCCTCCACCACCTTCTCCCCCAACTTGTTCCAACCGTCTACCACTCTGTTTGCGAAAGTGAATTTTCTTATATTTCTTCGGCATCTGTGTTTAGCCAGTTTATATCTATGACCTCTTGTTCTTGAAGTTCCAGGTCTCAGGAAATCTTTCCTGTCGATTTTATCAATTCCTGTTACTATTTTGTATGTAGTGATCATATCACCTCTTTTTCTTCTGTCTTCTAGTTTTGGCATATTTAATGCTTCTAACCTTTCCTCGTAGCTCTTACCCTTCAGTTCTGGGAGCCACTTAGTAGCATGTCTTTGCACCTTTTCCAGTTTGTTGATGTGCTTCTTAAGATATGGGCACCAAACAACAGCTGCATATTCTAGCTTTGGCCTAACAAAAGTCATGAACAATTTCTTTAGTATATCCCCATCCATGTATTTAAAAGCAATTCTGAAGTTAGAAAGCATAGCATAGGCTCCTTGCACAATATTCTTTATGTGGTCTTCAGGTGATAGTTTTCTATCTAGAACCACCCCTAGATCTCTTTCTTTATCAGAGTTCTTTAAAGATTTCTCACATAATATATAGGTTGTGTGGGGTCTATGTTCTCCTATTCCACATTCCATAACATGACATTTATTAACATTAAATTCCATTTGCCAAGTGGTGCTCCATATACTTATTTTATCCAGGTCTTCTTGAAGGGCATGACAATCATCTAAATTTCTTATCCTTCCTATTATCTTAGCATCATCAGCAAACATGTTCATATAATTCTGTATACCAACTGGTAGATCATTTATGTAGACAATAAACATCACTGGTGCAAGAACTGAACCCTGTGGTACTCCACTTGTGACATTTCTCCAGTCCGATACATTGCCTCTGATCACAGCCCTCATTTTTCTATCAGTCAGAAAGTTTTTCATCCATGTTAGAAGCGTACCTGTCACTCCTCCAATATTTTCCAGTTTCCAGAACAACCTCTTATGTGGAACTCTGTCGAAAGCCTTTTTTAGGTCCAGATAGATGCAGTCAGCCCAACCATCTCTTTCCTGTAATATCTCTGTTGCTCGATCATAAAAACTGAGTAAATTCGATACACAGGATCTACCAGATCGAAAACCATACTGTCTGTCTGATATTATATCATTTCTCTCCAGGTGTGCTACCCATTTAGTTTTAATTATTTTTTCCAATATTTTGACTATTACACTTGTCAATGATACCGGTCTATAATTAAGGGGGTCTTCCCTGCTTCCACTCTTGTAAATTGGAACTATGTTAGCCTTTTTCCACACATCAGCTACAACTCCTGTAAACAGGGATGCCTGAAAGATCAGTTGAAGAGGGATGCTGAGCTCAGGTGCACATTCTCTCAGAACCCATGGTGAAACTCCATCTGGACCAACTGCTTTGTTCTTATTTAGCTCTTTGAGCATTTTTTCCACTTCGTCTCTAGACACCTCTATGTGCTCTATGTTGTTCTCTGGAATTCTTATTGTATCTGGTTCCCTGAAGATTTCATTTTGTACAAACACACTTTGGAACTTTTCGTTTAATGTTTCACACATTTCCTTTTCATTTTCCGTGAATCTATTTCCCATTTTCAACCTCTGAATATTATCCTTTACCTGCAATTTGTTGTTTATGAATTTATAGAATAGACCTGGTTCTGTTTTACATTTGTCTGCAATCCCTTTTTCAAAATTTCTTTCTGCCTCTCTCCTCACTGCCGTGTAGTTGTTTCTCGCATCTTTGTATCGCTGGTATGATTGGGGGTTTGGCCTCTTCCTGTATTGATTCCATTTTTGTGTCTTTTGGTCTCTGGCCCTCTCGCACTTTCTGTCGAACCAATCCTGTTTCCTAGTTCTGCTTCTCTGTTTTGGTATAAATTTTTTTGTGCCTTTATCATATATTTCACAAAACTTGACATACATCTCATTCACTTCCTTGCCTAGCAACAAGTCTGTCCAATTATACTCCCTAAAAAAATTTCTAAGGTTGCCATAATGTCCTCTCCTAAAGTCAGGTTTTTCAATTGCATCGACCATCATATTTTCTTCCAGATTATAACGCATTGCATACTTTATCCTCAAAAAGACATGGTCACTTTTACCCAAGGGAGGAAGGTACTGAATGTCAAATATTTCTTCCTCCTTCCTGGTAAATATCAAATCTAGCATGGAGGGAACGTCACCTTCCCTCATCCTCGTAGCTTGTTTAACATGTTGATACAAGAATGTTTCCAGGATGAGGTCTACAAATTTACAGGTCCAGAAATCTTCTGTTTTAGCTTCATATGCTTCCCAGTCTATGGATTTCAAGTTGAAGTCGCCGACTATCAACAGTCGTGAACTATCGTTATCCGCTCTCGCTATGATCTCTCTCATTATCGTTATAAGACCTTCTCGTTTACTATCTAGCTCCTCCTTTGACCATGTGCTGCTTAGCGGTGGACTATATGCATTTATGATCACTAGTTTATCATCCTCATGGCAGATCTCTAGTGCTATTATGTCAACTTCTTGTGGATTGGTAGTCATTATTTCGTTCACATTTAGGTGTTCTTTCACCAGCACAGCAACGCCACCGCCTTTCCTAATTTTTCTGTCCCGTCTCCAAATTGAGTAGCCCAAATAGTGTGTGAGTTTAGTGTGAGTGACTAACTCACGTGATTTGGTAAGTGACATAGATAGGTGGGGAACAATTTGTGAGGAGGAGGATGTGAATATTTTCTCGTATTGTGTAATGTATACTATAACAATGTCTGTATACCTGGTCTCACGAGGCAGTGGGGTTCTGCTATGGATGACTGTTGGGGTGTGGTGGTATATGATTACCTGGGATGATATATAATATGCATTAAAATGAATAAAGAGGCGTTTAATATCTAGTAATTTTATACTCTAATGAATAATTTTAATATTACCATGCACGAAGTATATAGGGTAGTATTAGTAATATGATGTGCGTATTTTAATTTAATATTCAAATACTTACATTACTTATGTCATTTATTAAAATCCACAGGTGTAAAGCTGAAGCACCATATATTGGCTGTCAGTCTGGCAACTAAACCTGAGAATCTTCTAACATCTAATGTTGCTGGTTTTATCTGTGTGTAAGTAAAAAAAACAGAATTCAAACTTTTGGGTGAAATTATTTTATGTAATTGAAAAAAGGAAAAAATGCCTGTATTTTGTGAGAAAACAAAAATTGAATGTGACATCCACAAATGAGCCAGAGGGATAGGATACATGAGTAAAGTACATGCCTATATAAAATCTGTGGGAACCATGAGGAGGATAGGAAACTCAATTGGAACTAGGTCTTCCAACTGAAACACTGATTGGAATTCAGTTGGTAGCCTAAGGACCCCTAGTGAATTTAGTGGAATTCTAGGTTGCATTGTTTTTGACCATGTTGTGGTGAAGTGGCACAGAGTGTTTGTTTGGGTTTACCAAGAGATAAGGTTTGAATCCACCTGGAGAAATAAGATAGATGGATATAAGAAATTTTGATGTGTGGATAGATAATTAGACATGAATGGATAGATGGACAAACGAGAAACTTGTGTAACATCATGGTCAAGTTTGTTAAGGCAGATATTTGGTAATTACTAGAATGCAGGTTCGGATCACCCAATGCCTCAAAATGATTTTAATTAATATATCACGCCATTGCGATTTCATTGTGATCTGAATGTGATTTAAGAGTGTGAACGCTATTACCATAGGCCAGAGTGAAGTCGGGTCTACTTTAAAATACTGGTTGAACTCCGGTTTGAGACCTCTAGGACTTCCCAGAGAACTCAGTATTTCCGGGTTGGTCGACTTTTGTACCATCGTGGTCGAGTCGGTTAAACTAGGTGTCTGGGAATCATCAAAACGCAGGTTAAAGTCACTCCATTGCCTCAAAATGATTTTCGTCGATATATCACACAATTGAGATTTCATTGCAATTTGTACATTGTTTGATTGCATGCAATTTGATTGTTTCTGATGCAGCTTATGCATACAAAACTTGCAGATCTTCATTCGTGCTGTCATTTTATCAAAATCAAAATGGAAAATCGAAATCAATCAATGAAAATTGAACTTATTAATGCAATCGGAAACATTTAAATGGAATTGTAATATATTTAGTATAGCATATGTTGCTATTATGTTCCATAGATGGCGCTGTTTAAAAAAAAACATATTTTACCTGTCACAGGTGTGGCATCTATATAGTGGGTGTATAAAAAAAATGCGCATATTCGAATGGAACGTCGTGTGAAAATTTCAATGCAATCAGTGAAGAACTTTCGGAGATTAACGATTATGAACAAACGATCATTTACGTTTTTATTTATATAGATAGTGCGATGGT
>WNGS01074982.1:0-10491 GCA_020271785.1 Procambarus virginalis | reverse complement strand
TCTCAGATGTGTTACTAGTTTTTTCTCACAATCTTCTCCATCACCTTGCATGGTATACAAGTTAAGGACACTGGCCTGTAGTTCAGTGCCTCTTGTCTGTCACCCTTTTGTATATTGGTACTACATTAGCAGTCTTCCATATTTCTGGTAGGTCCCCCGTTTCCAGTGACTTACTATACACTATGGAGAGTGGTAAGCAAAGTGCTCCTGCACACTCTTTCAATACCCATGGCGAGATTCCATCCGGCCCAACAGCTTTTCTCACATCCAGCTCCAATAGGTGCTTTTGACCTCATCTCTTGTAATTCGAACCTATCCAAGGTCACCTGGTTTGCTGCCACCTCTCCCAGCGCCGTGATATCTCCCTGTTCTATTGTAAAGACCTCCTGGAACCTTTTGTTGAGTTCTTCACACACCTCTTTGTCATTCTCTGTGTACCTGTCCTCGCCCACCCTAAGTTTAATCACCTGTTCCTTCACTGTTGTCTTCCTCCTGATGTGACTGTGTAGTAGCTTTGGTTCAGTCTTGGCTTTGTTAGCTATATCATTTTCATACCTTTTCTCAGCTGCTCTTCTCACACTGACATACTCGTTCCTGGTTCTCTGGTATCTCTCTCTACTTTCTGGTGTTCTGTTATTACGAAAGTTCCTCCATGCCCTTTTGTTCAGCTCTTTTGCTTTCATACATTCCCTATTAACCACGGATTCTTCCTTTGCTTCTCTGTTTCTCTTGTTGGGCTGGGACAAACCTGCTTACAGCCTCCTGACATTTTTGGGTGACATAGTCCATCATGTCTTGTACGGACTTGGTTCCGAGTTCTGTGTCCCAATGTATATCCCATAGGAATTTATTCATCTCCTCATAGTTTCCCTTTCTGTACGCCAGCCCTTTGGTTCCCAGTTCTTTTTTGGGGTGATAATTCCAAGCTCAACCAGGTACTCAAAGCTCAATACACTATGATCACTCATTCCCAAGGGGGCTTCCAACTTAACTTCCCTTATATCCGACTCATTTAGGGTAAATATCAAATCCAGCAAGGCTGGTACATCCCCTCCTCTCATTCTTGTCGGTCCCTTGACGTGTTGACTTAGAAAGTTTCTTGTTGCCACATCCAGCAGCTTAGCTCTCCACGTGTCTGGGCCTCCGTGTGGGTCTCTGTTCCCCCAATCTATCTTCCCATGGTTGAAGTCTCCCATGATTAGAAGTCTGGATTCGTTCCTGCTAGCCACAGAAGCTGCTCTCTCTATTAGCAGTGTATATTGTGTGTGTGTGTGTGTGTGTGTGTGGTGTGTGTGTGTGTGTATGTGTGTGTGTGTGTGTGTGTGTGTGTGTGTGTGTGTGTGTGGTGTGTGTGTGTGTGTGTGTGTGTGTGTGTGTGTTGTTGTGTGTGTGTGTGTGTGTGTGTGTGTGTGTGTACTCACCTATTTGTACTCACCTATTTGTGCTTGCGGGGGTTGAGCTTTGGCTCTTTGGTCCCGCCTCTCAACTGTCAATCAACCGGTGTACAGATTCCCGAGCCTACTGGGCTCTATCATATCTACCCTTGAAACTGTGTATGGAGTCAGCCTCCACCACATCACTGCCTAAAGCATTCCATCCGTTAACTACTCTGACGCTGAAAAAGTCCTTCTAACGTCTCTGTGGCTCATGTGGGTACTCAGTTTCCACCTGTGTCCCCTTGTTCGCGTCCCCCCAGTGTTGAATAGTTTGTCCTTGTCTAAAGGACAAACTATGTGTGTGTGTGTGTGTGTGTGTGTGTGTGTGTGTGTGTGTGTGTGTGTGTGTGTGTGTGTGTGTGTGTGGGGGGTGTGTGGTGTGTGTGTGGTGTGGTGTGTGTGTGTGTGTGTGTGTGTGTGTGTGTGTGTGTGTGTGTGGTGTATGTGTGTGTGTGTGTGGTGTGTGTGTGTGTGTGTGTGTGTGTGTGTGTGTGTGGTGTGTGTGTGTGTGTGTGTGTGTGTGCGTGTGTATGTGTGCGTGTGTATGTGTGCGTGTGTGTGTGTGTGTGTGTTTGTGTGTGTGTGTGTGTGTGTGTGTGTGTGTACTCACCTAGTTGTGCTTGCGGGGGTTGAGCTCTGGCTCTTTGGTCCCGCCTCTCAACCGTCAATCAACAGGTGTACAGTTCCTGAGCCTATTGGGCTCTATCATATCTACACTTGAAACTGTGTATGGAGTCAGCCTCCACCACATCGCTTCCTAATGCATTCCATTTTTCAACCACTCTGACACTAAAAAAGTTCTTTCTAATATCTCTGTGGCTCATTTGGGCACTCAGTTTCCACCTGTGTCCCCTAGTGCGTGTGCCCCTTGTGTTAAATAGCCTGTCTTTATCACCCTGTCGATTCCCTTGAGAATCTTGAATGTGGTGATCATGTCCCCCCTAACTCTTCTGTCTTCCAACGAAGTGAGGTTTAATTCCGTAGTCTCTCCTCGTAGCTCATACCTCTCAGCTCGGGTACTAGTCTGGTGGCAAACCTTTGAACCTTTTCCAGTTTAGTCTTATGCTTGACTAGATATGGACTCCATGCTGGAGCCGCATACTCCAGGATTGGTCTGACATATGTGGTATATAATGTTCTGAAAGATTCCTTACACAAGTTTCTAAAGGCCGTTCTTATGTTAGCCAACCTGGCATACGCTGCTGATGTTATCCTCTTGATATGAGCTTCAGGGGACAGGTCTGGCTTGATATCAACCCCCAGGTCTTTCTCTCTCTGACTCTTAAAAGTATTTCATCTCCCAAATGATACCTTGTATCTGGTCTCCTGCTTCCTACCCCTATATTCATTACATTACATTTGCTTGGGTTAAACTCTAACAGCCATTTTTGCGACCATTCCTGCAGCTTGTCCAGGTCTTCTTGAAGCCTCAAGCTGTCCTCCTCTGTCTTAATCCTTCTCATAATTTTGGCGTCGTCAGCAAGCATTGAGAGGAATGAGTCTATACCCTCTGGGAGATCATTTACGTATATCAGAAACAGGATAGGTCCAAGTACAGAGCCCTGTGGGACTCCACTGGTGACTTCACGCCAGTCTGAGGTCTCACCCTCACTGTAACTCTCTGCTTCCTATTGCTTAGGTACTCCCTTATCCACTGGAGCGCCCTACCAGATACTCCTGCCTGTTTCTCCAGCTTATGCATCAACCTTTTATGGGGTACTGTGTTAAAGGCTTTCCGACAGTCCAAAAAATGCAGTCCGCCCACCCTTCTCTTTCTTGCTTAATTCTTGTCACCTGATCGTAGAATTCTATCAAGCCTGTAAGGCAAGATTTACCCTCCCTGAACCCATGTTGATGGGTTGTCACGAAGTCTCTTCTCTCCAGATGTGTTACTAGGTTTTTTCTCACAATCTTCTCCATCACCTTGCATGGTATACAAGTTAAGGACACTGGCCTGTAGTTCAGTGCCTCTTGTCTGTCACCCTTTTTGTATATTGATACTACATTAGCAGTCTTCCATATTTCTGGTAGGTCCCCCGTTTCCAGTGACTTACTATACACTATGGAGAGTGGTAAGCAAAGTGCTCCTGCACACTCTTTCAATACCCATGGCGAGATTCCATCCGGCCCAACAGCTTTTCTCACATCCAGCTCCAATAGGTGCTTTTTGACCTCATCTCTTGTAATTTCGAACCTATCCAAGGTCACCTGGTTTGCTGCCACCTCTTCTAGCGCCGTGATATCTCCCTGTTCTATTGTAAAGACCTCCTGGAACCTTTTGTTGAGTTCTTCACACACCTCTTTGTCATTCTCTGTGTACCTGTCCTCGCCCACCCTAAGTTTCATCACCTGTTCTTTCACTGTTGTCTTCCTCCTGATGTGACTGTGTAGTAGCTTTGGTTCAGTCTTGGCTTTATTAGCTATATCATTTTCATACCTTTTCTCAGCTGCTCTTTTCTCAGCTGCTAATATATATATATATATATATTATATATATATATATATATATTATATATATATATAATATATATAATATATATAATCTATATATATATATATATATATATATATGTGAGAAAGCTGCATGAACGCGCAAGCCATATATCACTTAGAACTCTTTGACCCGGCCAGGATTCGAAACCATGCCGTCCAGGATCACCCCTAAACGTACACAGTACCGTGACCACCGCACCAATGATCGTCTAGACGATCATTGTTGCGGTGTCACGGTACGATGTACGTTAGGGGTGATCCTGGACGGCAATGGGTTCGAATCCTGGCCGGGTCAAAGAGTTCTAAGTGATATATACTATATATAGTATATATATTATATATCTATATAGTATAATATATATATTATATATATGATATATATCTATATATATAGTATATATATAGTATATATATATATATATATATATTTATATTAGTATATATATATAGTGATATATAATATATATTTATATAATGTATGAGGTAGTCTATTATATATATAGTATTATGTATATAAGATATATACTATACTTATATATATATATATATAGATATATATAATTATATACTATATATATATATATATATATGTGTGTGTGTGTGTGTGTGTTCACACACATTTGTGTTCCTCGAGTGTTGCCCCAAAAAATTGAGGTGATTGATAAAAATGCTATGCCCAGATTACCATCCCCGAGCGTGCCGGCGGGGAAGTGGTTCAAATAGCTTTGGCTATGCCTTCCTTATGTCCGGTCGTCATGGTCACGTGGATTAAGGCACCCTGTACATACCATTGTGTTGCTCCTGGCAGTATATGGGTTCAAGGCAACTTCTGGGGTGTGAGTTTTCATGTTGCATATAGGCCTTTGGGGGACCATTCAGGCTTGTTCGCATTGTGTTCCTCACCGTGTTGCCACCAAAAATGAAGTAATTTGATAACATGCTATGCCCAAACGATTACACATTCCGTAGTGCCGGGCAGATGTATGGTATCAAAATAGGATAGGCTTCGCTATCACGTATCTTATGTCTCTGATATTCCGGTAGTAGATGGGTCAAAAGACTGGATATCAGTATGACGTTGCATGTCTTTCATATCTGGCAGTTGGGTTTCGAGGTACACATTCTGGGGTGTGAGTTTTCCAGTTGCGTATAGTCCTGGGACCATTTAATCGGACTTAGCGTGATATATATATATATATAGGTAATATGTAAATATATATAGTATATAATATATATATAGTATATTATATATATATATAATCTATTATATATTATTATAGTATATATATAATATATTCATACAATAGTCTTGCGTTGAACATATGTGGTGATAGACCGATAAGGGTAGATAATAACGTCTAATGCGAATCTTCTCAATTTCCAGTACGTTTATTCTTCACTGTGTAGGGTACTTGAAAAATTAACGTCTCCAAAAATTAGTTTTAGTTGAATTTTTTACATTTTAGTTAGTGGTCTGGAACATTTAGAAGCGTTGTCGATTCGACAAGACTTCCTCACATTTTCAAAAGACCCTTTTTATGTGTACTCCGTTTCATGTTATATTGTTTTTGGGTGAGGTGATAGATTCAAATGTTTTCAGGTGAAGATGACAGGAACCAATCAACCGGAAACAAAGACAGGGAGAACACGAAACAATGGGTATAAATGTGTGTATACATTTTCTCTGCTTGCTTCTGTGCTGGTTCGGGGTCTTGAATGGGGTAGAATGTATATGTGTTCATTGGCTGTTTGACTGGCTGACTTTGACTTCTTGATGTGTAGGTGCCTCGCTGATGTTGGATATCCTGTTATCGTTGTATCTGTCGATAATTACTGTGGGTGTTGTTGTTTACGATTTCTCTGGTGATGGTCCCGTGATTGTGTGAGGAGATTATTAGTGCCTTGATGGAGCCCTGTTGTTTATGCATTGTTAATCGCCTAGAAAGAGACATTGTTGTCTTGCCTATATACTGAGTACTTTGAAGCTGACAGTCCCCCAAGCCGGGCAGTGATGAGCAGTAGACGACGTTGGTTTCTTCTTTCAAAGGCATTCTGATTGGTGTCTGGAGGTGAGTTTCTCATGAGTAGGTCTTGCACGTGTCTTCTTGTTTTGTTGTAAATTGGTAATTGTATCTTCTTAATTTGTGTCTTGTGGGGATAACGTTCCAATTAATAATATCTTTCAAGACACCTTCTTCCGTGCTGTTTGTGAGCCGATCGGAAAGCTAAGGTTCCTGTAAAACAGTCTAAATGGGGGGACAGGTGTTGTGTTAGTTGTCTCTGTAGAGGTTGCATGGCGTTTCACCTTTCTTTTATGACGTCTTCCACCACATATCGTTAACAGAAGTCATTGGTTGATTAGGACCGTGTCTTACTCTAAAGATGTTCTTCATGCCCTGCTTCCAACCAGAGCGGTGAGTGAAGAGCTCGGTTCGACGTAAGCATTGACGGACACCTTCTTGTACCTGTCCCTGGGACAGTCACTGTTTTGGTATTTGAGGCACACCTCCTATGCTCGTACCTCTATAAACAAACATAGGAATGTTCTTAAATGCCAACAGTGACTACACAGACAGGTACAAGAGGAATATTGTCAACGCTTACGTCGAGATGAGTTTGCGGTGACCCAGCCCGATTACGTGAGAGTGTTGATCGCCCCACTAGTGAGTGTTGACACCCCGCTAGTGAGTGTTGACACCCCGCTAGTGAGTGTTGACACCCCGCTAGTGAGTGTTGACACCCCGCTAGTGAGTGTTGACGCCCCGCTGGTGAGTGTTGACACGTAGTGAGTGTGTGACGCCCCGCTAGTGAGTGTTGACGCCCCCCTAGTGAGTGTTGACGCCCCTGCTATGGTGTTGACGCCCGCTAGTGAGTGTTGAACGCTCCCGCTAGTGAGTGTTGAAGCCCGCTAGGAGGTTGACGCCCCTGTATGTGAGGTTATGACGCCCCGATAGTGAGTTTGTGAGCTCCGCTGATGTGAGTGGTGAAGCCCCGCTAGTGATTTTGAGCCCCAGCTAGTAGAGTGTTGACACCCCTGTAGTGGTGTTGATGCCCAGCTAGGAGTGTTGACGCCCCCAGCTAGTGAGTGTTGACGCCAATTACGCTCTGTGAGTGTGACACCAGCTAGGTGAGTGGTGACGCACCGCTAGTGTAGTGTTGACACCGCTAGTGTAGTGTTGAGCCGCGCTGTGAAGTGTTTACGCCTCGCTAGTGCGTCGTGATCGCCCGCTAGTGAGTGTTGACACCCCGCTAGTGAGTGTTGACACCCCGCTAGTGAGTGTTGACACCCCGCTAGTGAGTGTTGACACCCCGCTAGTGAGTGTTGACACCCCACTAGTGAGTGTTGACACCCCACTAGTGAGTGTTGACACCCCACTAGTGAGTGTTGACACCCCACTAGTGAGTGTTGACACCCCACTAGTGAGTGTTGACACCCCACTAGTGAGTGTTGACACCCCACTAGTGAGTGTTGACACCCCACTAGTGAGTGTTGACACCCCACTAGTGAGTGTTGACACCCCACTAGTGAGTGTTGACACCCCACTAGTGAGTGTTGACACCCCACTAGTGAGTGTTGACACCCCACTAGTGAGTGTTGACACCCCACTAGTGAGTGTTGACACCCCACTAGTGAGTGTTGACACCCCACTAGTGAGTGTTGACACCCCACTAGTGAGTGTTGACACCCCACTAGTGAGTGTTGACACCCCACTAGTGAGTGTTGACACCCCGCTAGTGAGTGTTGACACCCCACTAGTGAGTGTTGACACCCCACTAGTGAGTGTTGACACCCCACTAGTGAGTGTTGACACCCCACTAGTGAGTGTTGACACCCCACTAGTGAGTGTTGACACCCCACTAGTGAGTGTTGACACCCCACTAGTGAGTGTTGACACCCCACTAGTGAGTGTTGACACCCCACTAGTGAGTGTTGACACCCCACTAGTGAGTGTTGACACCCCACTAGTGAGTGTTGACACCCCACTAGTGAGTGTTGACACCCCACTAGTGAGTGTTGACACCCCACTAGTGAGTGTTGACACCCCACTAGTGAGTGTTGACACCCCACTAGTGAGTGTTGACACCCCACTAGTGAGTGTTGACACCCCACTAGTGAGTGTTGACACCCCACTAGTGAGTGTTGACACCCCGCTACTGAGTGTTGACACCCCGCTACTGAGTGTTGACGCCTCGCTAGTGAGGGTTGACGCAACGCAGGAGTGTTGGCGCCCGCTAGTGAGGTGTCTGACGCGCCACTAGTGAGTGTTGACGCCCGGTATGTTGATGTGTTGATAGACACGGATCGTGAGATTGTTGAACGCCCGCTATGAGTAGTAACGGACCCGCTAGTGAGTGTGAAGCGTCCATAGTGAGTGTTGACCGCCCGACTAGTGAGTGTTCGACGACTAGCAGTGATGTTTGACGCCCCAGCTAGTGAGGTGGACGCCCGCTAGTGAGTTGTTGACACACCAGATAGTGAGTCTGTGTTGACGCCACTCTCCTTTTGGATGTGTGACGCCCTGCTAGTGAGTGTTGACGCCCCGCTGGTGAGTGTTGACGCCCCGCTGGTGAGTGTTGACGCCCCGCTGGTGAGTGTTGACGCCCCGCTGGTGAGTGTTGACGCCCCGCTGGTGAGTGTTGACGCCCCGCTGGTGAGTGTTGACGCCCCGCTGGTGAGTGTTGACGCCCCGCTGGTGAGTGTTGACGCCCCGCTGGTGAGTGTTGACGCCCCGCTGGTGAGTGTTGAAGCTCGCTGTATATACAAATGAGTTTTGACGCCCCGCTACGAGTGTTGACGCCCCGTAGTGAGTGTTGAAGCCCCGCTAGGAGTGTTGAGCCCCGCTAGCGAGTTTGTTGTACGCCATCCGTAGTGAGGCTTGAGCCCGTTAGTGGGGTGCCGAACGCTAGTGAGGGTTGAACGCCCCGCCTAGTGTAGTGTGCCGCCCCGCTAGTGAGTGTGAAACCCCGTAGTGAGTGTTGATTGCCTCGGTAGTGAGTGTTTGACGCCGCTAGTGAGTGTTGACGCCACGCTAGTGAGTGTGAGCCCGCTAGTGAGTGTTGACGCGCCGCTAGTGAGTGTTGACGCCACGCTAGTGATTTGACGCCTCCGCTATTGAGTGTTGACGCCCCGCTACTGATGTGTTGACGCCCGCTAGTGAGTGTGACGCCCAGATATGAGTGTGACGCCCTCTAGTGAGTGTGATGCCTCGTATTTAGTGTGACGCCTTCGCTACTGAGGTGTTGAAGCCCCGCTATCGAGTGTTGGGTGACCCACCCCCCCCCTCGCCCCCCACGCTAGTTGAGTGTGAGCTCGCTAGGAGGTGACGCCCGCTAGTGATGTGTTGACGCCCCGCTAGTGGAGTGTTGAGCCCGCTTAGTGAGTGTTGTACGCCCGCTAGGGAGTGTTGACGCCGTAGTGAGTGTTGACGCCCGCTAGTGAGTGTGACGCCCGCTAGTGAGTGTTGACCGCCCCGCATAGTGATGTTGCAGCCACGCTAGTGAGTGTTGACGCCTCGCTAGTGAGTGTTGACGCCCCGCTACTGAGTGTGACGCCCGATAGTGAGTGTGAAGCCCGATAGGAGTGTGAGCCTCGTAGCGTGTTGACACCCCCATAGTGAGTGTTGACGCCTCTAGTGAGTGTTGACGCCCCGCTACTGAGTGTTTGACGCCCGCTAGTGAGTGTGGGATGACGCCCGCTTAGGTGAGTTGTTGACGCCCCGCTGTAGTGTGAACGCCCCGCTAGTGAGGTGACGCCTCGTATGAGTGTTGAAGCCCAGCCCAATTAAGTGGCAAATGGAAAATTATACTGAGACGGGCGCCAACATCGACGTTCCATGTGTATCGACAAATTGTTAGTCAGACAATGTGACACAAGCGACCAAATTAGCTGCGTCGCCGCAACACATGATCAGCATTGTAATGACCTAAGTGCAGTACTAGGTTGTGGAAGTGATTTTCGTTTACTCCTAAGGTCGCTGAGGCAAAATTACGCAAAAATTTCATGAATTAATGTTCTTGGGAAGAAGAAGAAACCTTTAAATAGGGTTATCGAGCTCTTACTCCCCCTCTCCCATCCCTCCCCACTAGGGGGAATCAGCCGAACTTATAGCCTGAGGAGTTTCAGAATTTTTCTCAGAAACAGTTTGTGTGCAGTCGTCACTCCGGTTCAATACAGGCACACGCGTGTCACGTAATCCATATGACATCGGGTCAAGTCATACACCACATACGGCTCGACAATAGATAGTTTCTGAGTGCCACAGCTGTATATATCTATACTATATATATATATATATATATATATATCTATTATATATATAAATATATATATGTATAAAATGTAAATGTTAGTTTGTTCCAAATCGCTAATCTCAGAAAGCTCTTAACCGATTGCCTTGAAATTTATATCCTTAACGTTCCATTCGCATCCAGCCGGGTTTTTATATACATACTATCTAGGTGTCACGTCTTGTGACGGTAAAAAAAAAACATAGATTTTTTAGAAAAATCTGTGTTTTTAACTGTTTTTCATGTGGGGGAATCAGTTTTTTTATTAAACCCT
>WNGS01074975.1:0-21566 GCA_020271785.1 Procambarus virginalis | reverse complement strand
CACGTAATTAAAATAATGTCAACAATAAGAAATACCGACCACGTTTGACTGGGGTATATAACAAAATTGCAAGGAATATCTGAGGGGTACTTGTATGTTTTCATGAAGACCTTTATTGACACCTTCCTCATGAATAATATCATGTAGTTGAATTTGCCTCAGGGGGTAACGTGTACCTATTTACTTATGACTTTTGTGTATTAGTATAGTTCTATGTGATCAAAACAAATATCCTAAGGCTCAGAATGCTGTGTTTAACAACATGAATGTGTATGTCCTCATTGCAGTGCTTAGTGGGTCAGTATTTGCCCACGGTAGCAGTGAGGTGTGGCCAGGTGTGTGTGTGTGTGTGGTAAGGAACTTCTTAGCAAGTGTGAGGAGGAAGGCAGCGGGAGTGGAAGACCCGGTGGCAGCCCCCAGCAGCAGCAAGAACTATGTTCTACAGCTACGACATCCTCAACCCAGGAAGGGGAAGCTGGCCGTGGTGTGGCTGGTGGCGACGGGGAGGTTCAAGTACCAGAAGCGCCAAGACAAGAACTTCAGGGACGTCATCAATGTCAGAGTCACCCATACTTGGTCAGTAGCACGTGTCTTTAGTAAATTTGACGGCTAGAGATATGTTAGTCGGAAGGGTTGGTTAAAAGTACTTGTCTCGTGTACTTAACTGTCAGAACTTATCTATTAGTGACTACGTGGAAGGGAGGTCTAGCTCTATATGTCCTGCCTTCTAGTATAGTATCTTTTGCATTTTAATTTAACCTACTCTAACGTTAGAATTATTTGTCGAATCTGGACTTAAAACTCGTGGATGGATCATATTTCTGTTTTTTTATCTTTATTTAATAAAATACAATATAAATCATATTTCTTGCATTAAACCGTAAGATCATTCAGTCAGCACTTACGTGCTGTCAAGGTTGAAGAGAGCCTATGTATTACTGTGAAGGATGTATCTAAGATTACTCCTGCCCCCACATCCTATTTTTGTGATTTTGTTCATTTATTGTGGGATTGTGATCTCCATGTGATGGCCCCCAGCGAGGAGATCCTGCGGTACGTGGTGTCTGGAGACAAGAGGAAGGAGGGCCGCTTCTCCCTCTACCTCTCCTCCATGCTCATGTACGGCACCATCAAGGTCTACCGCCGCCAGATCTACTTCCTCCTTAGTAAGTCACTTGTCTTCTTCTACCTCTGTCACTCCTTCACTAGCTGTCACTGGGCGAAACTTGCTCGAGAATAAGAACAATGTTGAAACAACGTTCTCATTAAATGAACAAATCCACAAGGGCCGTGACGAGGGTTCGAACCCACGTCAGTGACGTAGACGAGACGAATGTTTTCATTATATATAAATAGAAAGTTGTTTTCACATATCCATACATTAAAACATTGATTGTAACCATGATATATATGTGCTTCAGCCTATAGTTTAGACCTATTGTCTTATGTATGACCCTCTGTCTTGCGTGACAGTGAATACCAGCATTATCCTCACTTTAATAAGACTATCAAAATCCTCAGATTAGGCAAATTGTAATTAATTTTGTCAATAAAGATAATAAAATAAATTGTTTAGCTTTGCTGGGACGAGATGAAAGGGGGTAGAGGTTAGGTAGACAGTTTAGTGACAGTTTTTCTGAAAGTTCCCTCTGCCAAGATATAGTTACTGTACTTTCTATAGTGCCCTAGTTACATTTCGGTGGTATAGTAGAGAAGTGTAGGGTGGGTTGTGGTGTAGTAGAGTAGTGCAGGGGTGGGGCAAGGCTTTGTGTGGGGGTTTCACGTCTCTCTCCTCTTTCAGGTGAAGCCCTGGAAATGTTCGAAAAAATTCAGCGGCAGAAAATGGAACTTGACGTGGACGTGCCCTCCGTATGGTGAGTTGTGTGGTGAATTGTGTAATTAGTCTCCATGGCGCAGTGGTAAAACATTCACTCGTTCGGCGCTTCGCGAGCGATCGGAGGATTGTGATGACCTCAGACGTGTAATGACCTTCATTATGAGAAAATTTCAGTAGTGTGAAGACCTCAGTAGTGTGATAATCTCATTTGTGTAATGACATATCAATAGTGTTATGACATCAATAGTGTTCTGACATCAGTAGTGTTGACCTCAGTTGTCTGGTGATGTCACACTCGGAAATGCCCATTAAGCCAGTTGTTGCACATGTTTACAGGTTGATGTGCGCTAAGGCTTCACTAATTAGCTCACAGCCGCCACATATGTAATTTGTTGGGTGTTATGTTATTAATTAGTATATATACACAGAGAAATCACATTTTCGTGATATATCAGTGAGAAAATCCACATGGGCTGTGATGAGGATTCAAACTTGTGCGGTGGGTGTTCCCAGATGGATAGGGAATACAATTCCCTGTGCATGCAAATTCCCAGAATGTGCATGTATGTTATTAATTTTCAAATTTGCAATTAATATGTAAAGAAATTGGATCTATGAATTTTCCTCACTTGCATAAGTAAAAGAAGAATTTAAATGTTTGGAATGTAAATATGAAACGAAAATATCCACATGCGAGCGATCATTAAAGATAGGAAAAGAATCATAACGTAATGACAATACAAAGTCTTCAGAGCAGGAAAATGACGCAGGGAGTCGCTGTAGATGCCGACATTTCTTAAAAGTGTGGCATTGGGTCGATTACGACTGGCCTATGACATTCACATACCACCTATGTGTTATCTTGAAAAGATGGATAATGCTAGCTAGCCCCAGGCGTCTGGCCTCCTACCTTGCTCAGACAGACAAGCAGACAGACATTCTATTTTTAGATATAGGTAGATAGGGTTCAAGATATGACGTTTGGATATGGAATGCATTTTAAAGTTGATATTGTAAACTGAAAGTCTGTGTCTGTTGAAAATTCCTAGATATGCACTATTTTAACCAAATCATCAATTGTAATATTAAATATTGATGATATGTTGACCAGACCACACACTAGAAGGTGAAGGGACGACGACGTTTCGGTCTGTCCTGGACCATTCATACTTTAGCCACGTTATTGTGACTCATCGCCTGCATATTGATGATATGATTTAGGTATGGTATGGTATGGTATGATATGTGATCATTTAGACTGGTGTTAGTGCCGGAGATAACGTGCATGTTCTCTCCATCAGGAGGTCGTCAGTGACGCTGGCAGAGGTGCCCCAACAGGTGATGAGAGACCTGGAGTGGACCACCATGGGTCCCCGCCACCACCTCGCCGACACGGGGCCTTCATTACACCGAGAAGTCAGTTTACCAAGTTATTTATTATCATCACATTTACCTTGCTTGCATTGATCACAGTGGAGCGTGTTTGCTCTGTGTTTGCTGACTTTTATCTGAGGCTGACTAATTTGGGGGCGTTGAACTCAAATATCACATTGTTTTTTGTCTAATCATGTCAATATTTAGCATTACAGTATTCCCCAATTTTCGACCAATCCCCCATTAAAGGTACCGGATTTCAGTGATTTCTACAATCATCTCACTCCTATTGTGATTTACTTTAAAATTTCGTTCCAACAATTTTGAGATTAACATATATATATATATATATATATATATATATATATATATATATATATATATATATATATATATATATATATAATATATATATATATATATATATTAGGGGTACCACCTCTGGTGCAATTGCAGGGACCCACATCCTCGAAGAAGAAAACAAAGAGCATTCAGAGAAGATCTTGTGGATTCTCACTGAATACTTTATTCTTTTCTTCTCCTACCACCCTATTATTTTTTTGTATGTTTTGTTTTATTTATTGCAATGCTACAGTTTACAGAGAACACACACACACACAAATATATAACAATTAAACAATCAGCGTTCGAAGACCTCGTCCAGCTCTTCGGAGGTTGGGTGCGTACCCAGGATACAGCACGCATTTCCCCTCTGCACTGCGACACTGAGGCGCTGGAATAGGAAACTGGCTGCTCGTGGGTCTCTAGTTTTCCCAATGAGTTCCTCACCAACCTCCTTTAAAAACTTGAGTGCACATTTACCCCAGGCGCCCAGAGTCTCTGAGCCTATCGGCACGAACCTGTAACAACGTTCTAGGTTTCTGTACTTGTGGATTTTCTGGGTCTCCCTGAAGGTGGCTGCCCCACCTCCCTCCGCTGAGCTGTAACGTAAATAGGTATCAGCCAATGTAGATGCACAGGTGTAATCCCATACGACCTGTTACCTTCCCTCCATGGCTGCAGGGTGACTCCATCTGGCGTTTTTGGCTGTTGTCAGGTCTGCACAGCTGGGGTTCCCTTTGTGCTGGACACCCAGCTGTAGCCAAACTTCTCTTGATGATGTCATTGACTGCCTCGTGTCTGGCAATCTTTCCCTGTGTCTTACGACAGATGAGACCATGGCTGCCGTATTGGTCTGCCCGTGCCTGGCCGCAAATACACCGGTGCTCGGTGGAGATAGGGGCGGCAAGGCGCAGAGCAACACCAATACTTAGGGCCCGATGATCCAGGCGGGTGCCCAAGGCGGAATTAGGGACTGCCAACAGGAAGTCCCCAGCATGGGGGGCTTGCACAGCTAGGAGACGCGCTCTGTCCTTCTGAGAAGCTACGTCCAGCAATGCTTTGGCGATGTTCTCCACTATAGGGCTATCCCATTTGGCCTGTTTACCGTCGTTTGGACAAGTTGGTCGGGTGTGTGAATTGGCGAGTGTGTCCCACCGGCCAGCTCCTTCCACAAATTTGGGATCACGAATCCCATATATATATATATATATATATATATATATATATATATATATATATGTGTTGTTAACTATAACATGTCAAGTTAAAATATTGAAAAAAGAAAAATATAAATCGAAGCTAGATTAAGTGAATTTCATTCAATAATGGGCACCAAGAAATCCAGAATGTTATTTTTAATTTAGAGTACCTTAGAAACAAAACTATAGCAGACATGGGTTTATTTCCATTAACTGGTATCAGTAAATGACACATTCAAGCCCGTAAGTGGTGGCCCCCCTGAGTCATTACCAGCGTCAAGAGCTGACACTGGAGATCTGTGGAGGTGCGACTGCACCCTGCGTGACAGGAGATGTCTCCCGTCTGTCCGCCTGGCATCTGTTGTTATAGATTCAGCTACTCGGAACAAGTTCCAAGTAGCACGGGCTATGGTGAGCCCGTAACTTACCTGGCACAGGAGCGGGGCAAGTAGCACGGGCTATGGTGAGCCCGTAACTTACCTGGCACAGGAGCGGGGCAAGTAGCACGGGCTATGGTGAGCCCGTAACTTACCTGGCACAGGAGCGGGGCAAGAAGCACGGACTATGGTTAGCCTCGTGGACAGGAGATGTTTCCCGTGGGCCTGGCATCGTTCCTCCAGAGCTTTTATATCTTGATGGAGCCCTTCACCTCGTTCATCACTTACGCCACCTATACATGTCCACGAAATTGATCATGATGACTATAATGAACCTTTATGCTCAAGTGGCATCTCATGTATGAACAGAATTGTCTAGACTTTCTTGACAGTATGACGTGATCTCAGCTACTTTATTCATTAAAATATATTGTCACTGTACATTTGACAATGTATATATATATATATATATATATATATATATATATATATATATATATATATATATATATATATATATATATATATTGCTTTATTCTTAAACTATATCTTGTTCAAAATTTAGGACATTTTAACTATTTTATCAGCATAAAACCTCAGCAAATTTGCCCTTGTAATATGGAGGGGACGAAAGGTATTATAAAGTCTTAAGTTAAATTATCATACTCCTTATTTGATTACTAATTGTCGTACTGGTGGGCCAGGTGATGGTCGTGTAAATGGGTCAGATAATGGTCGAATAGGTGGGGTCACATAACGGCAGTTTAGGGGGCGTTTAGATAAGTGTCGTTTAAGTGGTGTTAAGTAATGATCGCGTAGGCGGGTCGATTAATAACTGTGAAGGGGCTTAGATAATGGCCGTGTTGGTCAACTGATGTTTTGAGTCACATAATGGTCGTGGAGGGGTAAAAAAAATGGTCATGTAAGGAACCAGATAATGTGAAAACCATATAACAGTCTGTAGTTAAATGTTCGCTGTAGTTACTTTGTAGATGTGTTCGTGGCGACATCTCCAAGTGCAGGCGACGAGTCTCAATAACGTGGCTGAAGATATGATGACCATATGCAGGCGATGAGTCACAATAACGTGGCTAAAGTATGTTGACCAGACCACACACTAGAAGGTAAATCGACTTGAGAATGGTCCAGGACGGACCGAAACGTCGTCGTCCCTTCACCTTCTAGTGTGTGGTCTGGTCAACATATGATGACCAAATCACACTCCAGAAGACGAAACGACGACGTTTCGGTCCATCCTGGACCGAAAGCCAAGACAATCTACTTGACAATGGTCCAGGGCGGACCGAAACGTCGTCATCTCCTCACCTTCTGATGTGTGTGGTCGACATCTCTAATTACGGAATATTTCACAGAACGCGGAGAGATCGAGGAGAAAGGGACTCCGAAGCGCCGCAGACCTGACACGTTCTCCGAGTCTCAGTTTCTGAGAGAGGAACCCAGCGGCGTTGAAGGCGACCTGCTCTCTCTTCTTGCTATAGACTGGGGCGAGGACACCCCTACTCGCGCCAGACCCCAGGACATCACCTTGCAAGAAGATGAGTTGCAAATTGCTTCCTTACGGGTATTACATTAATGTTGGTTTTCTTGTACTATACTTAGAAGCATGAGACTAGTTTGTATCCCTAAGCGGGTGTGAACCTACTACAGAGGCTTCTGGGATTTTTGGTATATTGCATATTGAAAGACTGAGGAGTCGGTGAGAGACAAAAAAATAGGAAGGTAGTGACAACAGTGGAAAAGGGAGAGGTAGTGGCAAAGAAAATGGGGAGTAGTGACAAACAAGGAAAATAGGGTGGTAGTGACAAACAAGAAAATGGGAAATATAGTGACAAAGAAGGAAGAGAGGTCAAACTAAGAAGGGGCATCAGCCTGCATCAATGACCTAGAGAGCATGAAGGTATTTACACAGGTTACAAACTTGTGATGGATATTTGGCAATATTAAAAATGTCTGTTAAAATGTGCCAGAGTAATTAGCTCTGCGGATTGAGAGCGCTTGTTTGATGACAACATAAACTTTGTTCTGTTTGTGATCAATTAAAATTTGTGGTAAATATTTTGCAGGTGGTATACAGTGAATAGTTTAAATTAGTATTTGTATTAACAATATCATGTGTGTAATTATTTAATCACTTAGCGTCTGCTGGCTTTACAGTGTTGATTATATTGGACATTATTTATTGAAATAGTGGAAATTCATTCCTTCACCTAATGGCCCTGTCCACCTAGAGTTAAATAGGTACCCATGAGTTAGCTTATTGTGGGGTTGCATCCTGGGGAGAGACCTCGATGTAAGCCTAACTTGTACATGTACAAGCTGGCTGCCTGTCCTCGGAGAAAATGAATTATTATAATACTTATTGAAATAAAGTCACAGATATCCGAACCCAAAATGTTGTATCTTGAAAACGATAATGTGGGTAATAAATATGATTACTAGTGTTGATCCCTTGTAGCTGACGGAGGAGCAGCAGGCGCTGATGACGGAGATAGGACCTCTAGACCTTGGGCCCTCCTTCACCACCTGGGAGGGTCCGCTAGCCCCCCAGCCTCCCTCATCCCCCGTAAGATTCTAACACTAACTAATGTTGAAACTTTAGATGATCATATAGTTTGACAACAACTACAAAGAATTGTGTATTTTGTTATCATGTACACTTTGTTTACTTGAATATTTACAAAAAAATGGCATATAAATCCTTGACTCCCTTTCAGCACGTGTTACAATTGGTGACTATTTTCAGACCATTGAAAGCGTTACAAAGAGACTTCGACTGGAAGGCGATACAGCAGAGAAGCGAAGTGCGGATGTGGAAGCCGTCGAGCGTGAGCTCCCTCGTCAGACAGAACACCCGCAGGAGGAGGAGGACCTGCAGATTTGGCCTTTACGTTAGTGAATAATATTTTCATTTGCCATGTTGTTGTTAAGAGACTAGGGCCACTGGGTAGACTGACACCCATCGTTAGAGACAATAGGCCGTCCACATCGACCAGACACCTGCTGTTAAGAGACCATAGGCCCTCCAGGTAGACTTAACATCCGTTGTAAATGCTTCCTTGGTAGATACTAGCCCAAGAATAACATTTCCTTGGTAGATACTAGGAGTCCCCCCCCCCAACTCGTAAGAGGAAATGTTATTTGTTCTTTACTACCGTTTAGAGGCTTGGAACTAAATTTTGAGAGCCTAGATTTCTATGTTTTAATTCTGGCAATAGTTGGAGGGTAGCATGTGTGACTAGGCATCCATCTAGTGGCTTGGACCTTTTGTTAATTGACGCTCAGAGGCTGGTGGCTATCTTGGTTATCTTGAGATGATTTCAGGGCTTTTTAGTATCCCCCGGCCCGGTCCTCGACCAGGCCTCCACCCCCAGGAAGCAGCCCGTGACAGCTGACTAACACCCAGGTACCTATTTTACTGCTAGGTAACAGGGGCATAGGGTGAAAGAAACTTTGCCCATTGTTTCTCGCCGGCGTCCGGGATCGAACCCGGGACCACAGGATCACAAGTCCAGCGTGCTGACCGCTCGGCCGACCGGCTCCCTAGCTAACGTGTTAAAAAAATAATCCACCAATTAGAGGCTAGAAATTTGGCTCTGTTAGAGACTTGGCCCCCCCTCTGTTAAGAGAGAAGGCCCCTCTGTTAGAGGCCTGGTACCTGTGTTGCAGTGAAGTTCCCTCTGTTAGAGACTTGGTCCCTCAGATAGAGAGAAGGGCCCCCCCTTTGTTAGAGACTTTGCCACTCTGTTAGATATATGACCCCTTTGATAGAGAGAGAAGGACCCTCTGGTGTAGACATGGCCCCTGTCTCCTCTGTTAGGGGCTTGGCCTCTCTGTTAGAAACTTGGCCACTTTATTAGAGACTTGGCCCTTCTGTTAGAGATTTGGCTCCTCTGTTGTAGTCTTGGTTCCTTGGCGCCTCTGTTAGAGAAAAGGCCCCTTTGTTAGAGGCTAGACTCTTCTGTTAAAAGGTTCCCTCTATTAGAGGCTTGGCCCCTCTTTTAGAGAAAAGACCCTCCCCTGTTAGAGACTTGGCCCGTCTGTAAGAGAGAAGGTTCATCTATTATAGGCTTGGCCTCTCTGTTGGAGGGAAGGCCGCTTTGTAAGAGAGAAGCTCCTCACTGTTCAGTCAAAAAGTCATTCTCGCTGATATTTGTGACTAAAGGGGGAGTTACCCCTTGCTTGTTTATCTATGCAGTATATTTTGTCTGTATGTTCTTCGCAAATTCTCCTGGTTTTCTATGTGGATATATCTGGGATGATTTCAGACTTGAAATCGTTATGATTGTTCATCTTGGAAGCTCCCTGTTGTAATTGGTGATATTGGGAATTCCCTATTGTACTTGGGCAGTGAAGCCTCTGGGTGACTGAGCTCACTATTGTAACTGGGCAGTGGAGCCTCTGGGTGACTGAGCTCACTATTGTAACTGGGCAGTGGAGCCTCTGGGTGACTGAGCTCACTATTGTAACTGGGCAGTGGAGCCTCTGGGTGACTGAGCTCACTATTGTAACTGGGCAGTGGAGCCTCTGGGTGACTGAGCTCACTATTGTAACTGGGCAGTGGAGCCTCTGGGTGACTGAGCTCACTATTGTAACTGGGCAGTGGAGCCTCTGGGTGACTGAGCTCACTATTGTAACTGGGCAGTGGAGCCTCTGGGTGACTGAGCTCACTATTGTACTTGGGCAGTGAAGCCTCTGGGTGACTGAGCTCACTATTGTAACTGGGCAGTGAAGCCTCTGGGTGACTGAGCTCACTATTGTAACTGGACAGTGAAGCCTCTGGGTGACTGAGCTCACTATTGTAACTGGGCAGTGAAGCCTCTGGGTGACTGAGCTCACTATTGTAACTGGGCAGTGGAGCCTCTGGGTGACTGAGCTCGCTATTGTAACTGGGCAGTGGAGCCTCTGGGTAACTGAGCTCGCTATTGTAACTGGGCAGTGGAGCCTCTGGGTGACTGAGCTCACTATTGTAACTGGGCAGTGGAGCCTCTGGGTGACTTGAACTCTCTGTTGTTGCTGGGCAGTGACTGGAGAGAATGTCCGTAGCCGCATCATACCTGACAAGAGTCCCGAGTCAGTGTCTCACAGTTCCATTCTTCCACAGCACGACCAGTCCTACCTGAGCCACCAGTCTCACCTGTGCTGGCGGTCACAGATACTGCGCCTCCTCAGTAAGTATTTATTACCTGATTTTTTCAGCTAAAGATCCGTGCTAATCATGACCCAGATATTTGTCATATTCCGATTGGGTAATTTCAGCGTTGTTCAGTTGTTAGTTGCTAACTCAATTATAATTTCCTAGGTTTAGAAGCTCTTTCTAGAAGCTTCTACATATTGCACAAATTTTTATATATATTTATTACCGGTGTTTACTTAAACTTGGGATGGTTGGTGCAGGCAGCCCGAGATGGTGGTGGTGCCTCCAGTGGAGAAGACACCTGAGCAGCCGACAGTGCCAGATGATTTGTTAAAGAAGAAGGGCCAACTGCCTGAGGCACTCGAGGACCACACCCTCTCCGAGCTCCAGCAGCCTCCACTACCGAGCGACAGTGAACCGGTCTGTCTTGAGTCTTTGAATATTAATGATGCCAGTCACGCTTAATACACGTGATGATTACCTGAAATGCCTACATACTTTTTTATGCATGTCTTGTTGCTGACTGATTCTCTCGTACTGGCATACAAGCCTCACCATAACAGTATTATTTATGAGTTAATAAGTTTGTTTCGAGTAAATTTGCATTTAATACATTAGTCTTGAATAAATAATGTTGTCTAGAATATTTCAGGCTACACTACCAGGAGAGACAACCCTGGTGGTGACATAAATCAATTATCGAATTATAAATCAATTTGCATACTAATCACAATACAAAATATTAGTATAAATAGGTGCTCTGTGTTCCATTAGAAAATTACATTTATATGGCCTTATACAATTGCAAAATGTCAGGTTATAACTTGTACCTTGAACCCATGACATAGGTCAAGCTGGCTTCAGCCCGGAAAGTTACCAAATTTATCACAATAATGTAACTCATTGTATTATGAGCAGAAACCTCACCCAACTGGACTTAAGAACCTACCTCGAACACAGTTTATGTAGGCCAGACGTAACTGTATGTATTTATGTGTGTTGGGTATCATTTTTAAAAGCCCTACAATCACCTTCTGTGGTTGATTGTTCAATAAATCACTGAACTATATGTCAAACAGATCTCTAACCCTCTCTAAGACAGATAGATGCAAATGGATATTTGCTGGTTAGCATTGTAAATGTATAGCCACGTTTATGGTAGAACATAATAAAAAAACTCATCCAACTCGACCCCAAACCTCACCCAACTGCATCACAGACTTCACCGAACAAGACCACAGACCTCACGCAACTGGACCGCAGACCTCATCCAAGTAGACCACAGACCTCACCCAACAAGACCACAGACCTCACCCAACAAGACCACAGACCTCACCCAACTAGACCACAGACCTCACCCAACAAGACCACAGACCTCACCCAACTAGACCACAGACCTCACTCAACAAGACCTCAGCCCTCACCCAACTAGACCACAGACCTCACTCAACAAGACCTCAGCCCTCACCCAACTAGACCACAGACCTCACTCATCAAGACCTCAGACCTCACCCAACTAGACCTCAGACCTCACCCAACTAGACCACAGACCTCACCCAACAAGACCTCAGACCTCACCCAACTAGACCACAGACCTCACCCAACTAGATCACTGACCTCTCGCCGATAAGTTACATTTCTCTTATAGTTCTTTCAAACTGTGTTTATCCCATTTTCATTGTTAGGGGAGACAAAAACAGATAGTTTTCAGATGTTCTCGATAGAGGCATTTGTTGTGTGACGTTCATTGAAGGGGAACTCTACCATCTATATTATCAGAGAGAATGTCTGTTTGTCTGGCCAAGGATGGAGGGCAGACCCTTGGGGCTAGTCTCATCCGACTTTGCAAGGTGAATGGTCTTGGGTACGGGACGATCATAGGCTGGTCAGGACCGGTTCTGTTAGTTCCATTAAGAGGGGATCAGATCAGAGTGTAACCCCTCCTTATTATTGATGAAAAATAGTTAGCCTGTTCCCTAAATGTCTTCTCAATAAACACGAATTCAGTATTACAGAGAAAAGAGGGAAGAGGGGGAGAGAAGAAAGGAGAAAGAGAAGAGGTGTATGGTGAAGGGAAGGGATGAGAAGTGTGAGAAGGGGATGTTGGTGGAGAAGGATTGAGAGGGAGAGTAGAGAGGAAAGGGGAGGGGGGGGGGTTCTCATGGGAGAAAGATAGAGAACTGGGGAGATTGGAAGAGAAAGGGAGTGGGGAAGAGAGAGAGATCTTAGTGCAGCCTTGTATCCCCTCTCCCCTCCCAGTATATGTAATGCTTAAAGCGGCATAACCTTTTAACAAGTAATTTCCTCTTACAGAAAGTAATCAAGAGGATTATTAATAAGAGGTTGGTGTACAGTTTAGACTTATTGTCTTATGTATGACCCTCTGTCCTGCGTGACAGTGAATACTAGCATTATCCTCACTTTAATCAGACTATCCAAATCCTCAGATTAGGCAAAATTGTAATTAATTTTGTCAATAAAGATGTTAATAATAATAAGGTGTGGCGTACAGTTGAGGCTGGGGCCCCTGGAGAGAGGAGCGCCGCCCAGGGGCAGGGGCAGGGGCAGAGGACACAGGCGACGTCTGATCATCGACCGAAACATTCATATCACCACAGCCGACATCAGAGCACAAATTCAAGACTATTCCTCTACCATGCGGCGTGAGGTAAGCCTTCCTTACGGGGTGTACTAGTGTAGAGTATGTGTGTGTGAGCCTTGCAACTGTTGTGGAGTGTATTCTGGAGTAGGTCAGTTGATGGCCTAGGGGTAAACCTCTTTGTATTCGAAAATATAATCAAGATAATATTAAAATTGGCCTACATTATATCTGGTTATTGCCTCATATTTGTATTGCTATCTCAAACCTAAAAACTTTTTTTCTCTACATCGCAACCCGTCATTGCCAATTTCTGCATCATTGACCTCGATGCTGTCAAAATTAATCAAATATATTTCAAGTACTGTGCATATAGTAGAGTATATATGTGTTTCAAGTACACGCGTATTATTATTATATGTTGACAGAGTTCAGCCGAGGACGTGGCCGACGTTCATGGGTTGCGCCACAAGATTCCCGTTGGTCGCCTGCTGTCCGAAGTGACCCATCGGCGCCCCCTGGCCACCAGCCTCACTCACATGTTCGCCTCACGTTACATTCTTCAGCTGCCCATACTGGATTCCCCTGAGGCTCACCCCCCAGTTAGACGACAGCTTCAGGTATGGAGGTGTATTGCCACTCCTCGCAAAATTGACCTCATTTACCTTCATGAAACAGAGGAAAATTATTATTTAATAGTGTTATATGTTACTTATAATTTTTTTCTGATAGATGGAAAGAGGTAATTGTTAAGTTCAGCTTTATTTAAGCTTCTTTTTGTATAAGTTTCTTGGCTAATCAGATAATTAGCCAAGATCTAATATTCGACTAGATCTCTAAACAATTGGCGGTAGAGTATTTTGCGTCCTGCTCTCATATTGTGAAAGCATCCTATGGTCTAGATTTTAAAACATAATTTGGTCCTAGGTTTCCCTCTTCATCTCATTTTCTTGTTCATCATTTTTCCCTTTGCGTCATTGTAATTTTCCTGTGGAAACATAAGTCCGCCAAGCCTTGCTCCGGTCTTCAGACACCTGTGTGCTGGCACGTATAGAAATTCTACCTGACTGCCCTGGCTGGTCTTGGGTTCAGATGATATCTAGAAAACAACTGATCGTTTTGCACTAAAATTAGGTCTTGATTGATGAACAAATTCACAAGGGCCGTGACTAGGATTCGAACCTACGTCCGAGAGCATCCCAGACGCTGCCCTAATCGACTGAGCTATGACATGGTCAAAAGGAGTTGAAACCGAAGTTCTACTGAACTTACTGGATCCTATAGGCATCTACTTACTTACTGGATTAAGGTCTTGATTGTTCTTCGTCAATCAGTTACCATGGAGTGTGCAACAGTGCTGGGGCATCCTGGAGTTTACAGCTGGGGGGGGGGGGGGTCACCGTATTACTGGGAGTTGTGGCACCCTACAGTGTACATGTCAGCTATGGCACCCTACCTACCTGTTGTTGGTTCCAGGGATCACCGTGCCCGCGGCCCGGTTGATGCATAACCATACTGGCATAATGCTTTCCTTGCAATAATAACTTTCTTACCTTACACCTACTTATCAAGCTTATTCTGACCATTGATGTAATCAAATGGAATATCACAATTCTTAAGTAAGTGTTCTTGAGTCTTCAAGGAATTCTCTCAATTTTTTTTTTGACGCAGTTAGTGGATGAGTCTGTTGAAGAGCCTCTTGCTGGAGCCAGCCTCTCCAGTATGGACCTGGGCGATGCTTCCATGTTCCAGTTATCACATCACGAGTCTTCTAAAGGCTCATCCAGCAGGAGGTAATTTTTGTATTTTTCTATAAAGGAAAGGCAAAATCAATTCCAGAAGGGTCTCTCAGAGATTTATTTGTAATAATATTATTTTTGTATTTATACCATATACTTTTGAACATTTTACAGTGGCGTATTACTAGGTATACACAATGTAAATTATATACAGCCACTAATAAAGCGTTTCGGCGATAACCTCAACTAATTGGGTAATTTATTTATATGTTGAATAGGATAACGCTTAATATTACGCGAGAAATAAGTTAACATATTTAAAATTGTTAAGAAATTTAGCAAATGATTTACGGTTTGTAACTATTAGTTTCAAAGAAATGGGTGGCATTGTAAATCTGTACCTTTCGTAAAAGAATTAACACTAGAATTAACACATTAGATCCTAAATAGGCTATTTGTTTATAGAAAGCTTATAGGCTTATGAGCCTATAAGCCTGCCATTAACAAGAGAATCACCAATTATTTGTACCTATGCTAAAGAAGAGGGCAGGATCACCTCTAGCTCCATATGACGAAGTATCTTGTTCGCTGCTTCTCCCCACCAACCCTCAGAGTTCTGCCAGATTATAAAATACACTTTACATGTAATACATATATTCAGGTAAGGTACATACATACAAGTGATGTTACATTAATGGATTGATTTATAGATAGAGCTAGTCCATACAATGCCTAAAGCCACTATTACGCAATGCGTTTCGGCCAGGAAAAATGGATGTATTTTTCACATTTATTTTATTTTAATGGTAGCAGTGGGAGTGTAATAAGTACACTGTACATCTGGTCTCTCTCTTCCCCCACTCCCTTTGTATCATATATTTGTTATGCAGCTTGTTATATTCAGTATTTTTCACATCTATTTTATTCTCGGGTTGTGTGTGTTGATAGTTGTCCTCCCTACAGCATCCATATGACCCCTAAGACTGCTCAGTTGGAGGTCAGTGTACCTCCGGGCCTCTTCCAAGACACCACCCAGCTGCTGACCATTCAAGGTACTTCTACTTAACATCGTTCAAATAGTGACGTTCTAATGTATATTATCAGCGCCTTGCCATACAAGAATGTCACTCACTTATTGAAATGTAATGTTAATGTGCATAGTTAATTCAGAGTACTCATTTTATGGCATTTTCCTTGCGGAAGATACACTATTCGTGTTGGGTCACTTCGTTGTGAGTGGCGCTGTCACTTTGTCAACCTTGTGTTCTTGACAGAGGAGCAAGGTGTGGAGATGTTCCCGCCGCCTGTGCTACAGGAGCCCGGGCCTCTGTAGCCCTACCGGGAGACGTCCCACTGGCAGTGACCCCGCCGGCAGAGGTACCACCTACAGAGCCCTCACTAGCTGTAACCCCGGCGACGGAGGTCACACTGACAGTGACCACGCTGACGGAGGTCACACTTACAGTGACCAGACTGACGGAGGTCACACCGGCTGAACTATCACTACCCCTTGATGCACAGCAAGCAGAGCGCGACCTATCAAGGAGTATGATAACCTCGAAGCCAGTTCCAGTTCGTCCTCCAAAACCAGGTGAAATCAAATAATAGAAATGTATGATTTATATTGTAGTAATAGAGGTGGGAATGAAAGGAAACGAAAATGTGGTAGAAAAAAAAAATATTTATATATATATATATATATATATATATATATATATATATATATATATATATATATATATATATATATATTCGAACAAGCCTGAATGGTCCCCATTCACTTCAAGGCTCAGTGACAACCATTTTGAAATACTAGCCGTCTTGAATGGAAGCTGAAGCATTCAACTTATTATAATTTGTCCTATTTTCCTAATATTAATTTTGTATTAATTAATTTATTTGGAGTTTAACTTGTAATTTCCTGAAATCAAATATTAACGATTTTCTGTGTCTTCAGCTGTATTTCAATAATATATCACTTGCCGGGCATGTTTAATCCAACGGAGATGGAACCGTTGGATTAACCGTTGGATTAACGGTTAATCCAACGAACAAATTGGTCATAGTTGCCTTCTTCCGAGAGGACCATGGCTGGGACCGTCTGCCTATTTTGAGACACAGACTGTGACCAGTATGTCTGTCCATTTTGAGGAGCGGGTGCCCACCTTTTGGTGACATACACGTGTGACGGGGGTCCTTGTACATGACGGAACATTAAAGGGGTTCTGGTTACCTCACTGTAGTATACAAGAGCTGTGTGTTGTGTGCTGTACATGGGCACATCTTCTTATCTTGAGGTTATCTTGAGATGATTTCAGGGCTTTTTAGTGTCCCCGCGGCCCGGTCCTCGACCAGGCCTCCATCCCCAGGAAGCAGCCCGTGACAGCTGACTAACACCCAGGTACCTACTTTACTGCTAGGTAACACGGGCATAGGGAGAAAGAAACTCTGCCCAATGTTTCTCGCCGGCGCCTGGGATCGAACCCAGGACCACAGGATTACAAGTCCAGCGTGCTGCCCGCTCGGCCGACCGGCTCCCTCACTCAACGTCAAGAACACTTCTTATAAAACTATTGCAACTAAAGTTAAAGAGCAAGCATAATATTAACAACTGTATATATGTATTATTCTTCAACTTACTGTGTAAGGTAATAGTCTTAATTTTCTGTCCTCGAGTATGTTACAAGGTAGAGGAAATTCTGTATGCTCTTATATTAGCAGAGCAAAATGTTATTTAATTAGGGTTAAAAATTTGTATGAGTAGGATATTAAGAGATTAGAGCCACAGTACACACACACCACACAGTAAAGTAAGAGGCCACAGTACCCACACACACCACACAGTAAAGGAACAGAGCAGTAAGTGACAAATATTTGCAAGTGTGACATACCAATACCAAATGGGTCCTGTAGCACAGTGGCCTGCGTCCTTGTCTCAATCAAGTGGCCTGGGTTCAATCCCCAGGTAGGGCAGAAAAGGCTGGGTAGGTTTCCTTTCACCTCATGCATCTGTTCAGAAACCAAAACGTTGTTACTCTTTCTTTTATGTGCGGATTTCATGGCCTCTGCTTCAGTGACAACATTGGGACTTTTTCTTCACAGATCAAAGTGGTTTCGAGGAAATCGGGCTTGCCACGCCCCCTGGCATGTTACCAAAACCCCCGCGAGTCAGCAGCTTCGTCCCTCCTGAGAGAACCCCGGAGAGAGGCCCTATCCGCTCGCCTCCTGGCGGGGCCACTCTCGTTACCTTACAAGCCGACGTTCATTATCATTCTCCACAAAAAAGGTAGGTTATACCTAACTATTGACGCCTTATGTCGGCGTCTATACCACTCTGGGTCACCCATCTGCCTAAGACACTATTGGTCACACATCTATCACTGAGATACCTATCACTGAGATACTGTTGTTCACATATCTACCTCTCTGAGACTCTGTTGGTCACCCATCTACATTTGAGACACAAATGTAGATGGGTGTTGGTCACATCTACCTCTGAGACTGTTGGTCACACATCTACCTCTCCTCGAACACTGTTGGTCAGCCATCTACTTCAGTCAAAACTGTGGCACGCTAGGTCGCTGTAATCTGGAACAAGAGGAGTGATTGATGATTGATAAAGATTAAGCCACCCAAGAGGTGGCACGGGCATGAAAAGCCCGTAAGTGGTACAATTTTTTGTTCAGTAATTCTTTTCAGTATTCTGAGGTTGCATTTAATCGTCAAGCTGTTATCGCGGGGGAGGATACTGCTTGACAGTCTTTATGAGAGTGTCCAGCTGCTGGACACCTTTTTTGACCAGGAGAGTGGTTGTTTTGATGGCTTCAGGGTGGCCACTGCAAGATTCAGGGGCTCTTGAAGCTCTTCTAAGGCCGTTGGTTGCTTCACAACCAACACACGTTTGGATGTGTGTGTGAGTGGAAACACACGTTTAGAGAAGGACCCAGTGATGTAACAACACTGGTTGAGACAAGTTGTACTGTATATAATCTCTGATGCAGTGTTGACCAGGAATTAACCAGGTTATAATAAAGGTAAGAATGCAGACACGGAGGGAAGTGACCTTCTTAAGCGAGCTCACATAGGGTCCTGTGGTGCAGTGGTCTGCATACTCCACTCACAAGAAAGAGACCAGAGTTCAATCCCTGGGCAATCCCGTTTATATCCCTATAAACGGTTGGGCACGTTTCCTTTCACCTGATACCTTGGAAGGTATCGGATCCATAGTGGTAGACGGTTAGAACAAGTTAAGTGAGGTGGAGGCCAAACCGTTAGTAGTATCAAGGCGTTATATGACAAAGAAGACGGAACACCACGAGCTTAGCTCTCGTCCTGTAACTACACTTTGGTAATTACACTTAGATAATGATTTTTGTTCAGCCACAATCAGTTCTGTATTTGCTACTTTATTAAATACAGTTAAATAAAAGATTACTGCAAAATTAATAGAGGTTGTGAAACTGATGGTGTCGGATAGGAAATGAGGATGGTCCCTCTTATGTTGTGTTGCGTTAATGAGCATCCAACCCAACTATTGAAGCTGAAATGTGCTGTCTTTATGTCGACGTGTTCATTAAGAGAATGCGTGCCGGTAATCTTCTATTAACTGACCAGAGTGGTAAAAGTTTATTATTATTATATTGCCAACTTGTTTCCTTCAGGACTGTGAATGGAGTGCCTCTCCCTACTACTCAAGAATTTGATGTACCCGAGGTGGTTCCTCCAGTTGGCGTTGAAGAATCAGTTACGGGGCAAGTGCCTGCAGAAGGTGGCACTCCCAGGGCACCTGTAGGAATGCCCGGTCCTCATTCTCCGCCTGGACCCGCTGACATCAGCGACACTTTTATTCCCAGTTTTATTTCCCCCATACGGCAGATTTCGCCGAGTAGCTTAAAACCACATGAAACCGAGAAAGCATTAACGGACGTCCTGACCAGAGGAGCACAGGTCACGTTAGACAGTCTTCTGCCGCCCAACCCTACAAGAGGCGAGGCCGCCCACATGTTCTCCGTTCTTCTTGGTAAGTGTTATTGCCAACATTTGTCTCACTGAATGTCACTTTTCACTGTATTTGTACAAAGTTATCTTTGTCATTTACCAATCTTATTTTAATGTTTCTTCATTCCTAAATACAGTATTAGGCCCTATCCAATTTTTGAATATACATCTGTGATTTAACAAATGTTTCAAACTTTCTTACACCTGTATTATCTGGTGACGCTACTACTTTCTCTAGCCCTAACCTCCCACACCATAAATTATGTAGTAAATAACCAGTTTAAAAAGGTCACTCGTGGATTTCAACCAACATTCTCATACTAAACATAGAAAAGGCCTACTACATTTTATTTGGAAACAAATCATCTGACAAAAAAGACCTTCGGATGTTGATCAAACCACACACTAGAAAGTGAAGGGACGACGACGTTTCGGTCCGTCCTGGACCATTCTCAAGTCGATTGTGAATGGTCCAGGACGGACCGAAACGTCGTCGTCCCTTCACTTTCTAGTGTGTAGTTTGGTTAACATATTTCAGCCACGTTATTGTGACTCCTCGTCTGCAAACCTTCGGATAATGTAAGCATTGAGAGTAAAAGTGTGTGAAAACTCGTAGGATTGTATATAGACAAGAGACTTAACTTGAGTACTTCAGTGTCCTATGGCTCAGTAGTCAGCGCAGTTGGGTTACACCCGAAAGAAAGGGGGGAGGGGTAGAAATAGCCTAAGCTACTCTATCCCTTTGAGATGTATTTCTTTCTTGTCTCAATAAACATACTTGAACTTGAACTTGAACCCGAAAGATCCCGTGTTTGATTTTCGTGGCAAGACAGAAGCGTTTGGACAAAGTTTCGGTTCACCTGATGCCTGGCCACCTAGTAGTGTATTTTAGGTACCCGGAACGGCACAACTGCATTATTAGAGCACTGCTCCTGTACCAGGTAAGTCCACTACGGGCTCACCAGAGCCCATGCTACTTGCCCCGCTCCTGTGCCAGGTAAGTTACGGGCTCACCATAGCCCGTGCTACTTGGAACTTGTTCCGAGTAGCGGAATCTATAACAACAACAACAGGCACAACTGTTGTGGGTTGCAACCCTGGGAAGGTCAGTAGCTGGTCTAAGGGAACCTAGGGGGAAAAACAACAGATAACATCGTATAATAATTGTGACGTTGTTTCATAATAATATTCGTTTGCTTTCCATTCCCGCAGAGATGCACAAAAAAAGACTGGTACGCCTGGATCAAGAGATTTCCTTTGGCCCAATATACGTCACCCGACTCTAAGAGGTCTCCTGATCTCTGTCACCACCGTCACTGTGTTCTGCTCAAGACTCTAGTATAAGTGTTTTATGTTCTGGAATGTCATTAATAACTTCAACTCTATTATACACGCCTTTGGCGGTAATGAAGGGGACAGCACTCAGCTATGAGGACCACCTTAGTGTGGAGACTGACCGGGGCTGTGACATTCTGCACCCCCTGAATCATTAATAGCATGTCAAATGTTTTTTCTTAAGAAAGAGACGCGCTTTGTTAGTATGTACATCTTCCCCTCACTCATTGTATTATTTATTTATTTATTTATTTATTTATTTATTTATATATATATATATATATATATATATATATATATATATATATATATATATATATATATATATATATATATATATATATATATGCAATTGACGATCACTAACACTGATCATTTGTATGCGGAAAACCACAAAGAAATGGAGAAGGGGGGTGAACGTTTCGGCTTTTCAAGGCCTTTGTCAACACCAGACTGATGTTGACAATGTCAGTCTGGTGTTGACAAAGGCCTTGAAAGCCGAAACGTTCACCCCCTTTCTCCATTTCTTTGTGGTTTTTCCGCATATATATATATATATATATATATATATATATATATATATATATATATATATATATATATATATATAT